>JBBPNW010000956.1:0-11962 GCA_038091115.1 Rubroboletus rhodosanguineus
TCGAGGGAACGGATGGATTCAAGCTGACTGAAGGGACTACGATTGCTCGTTATTGTAAGTGGCCCAGGAATAGGATTTAATCAATTGGCGGTTATCATTGATTCACCTGCTTTAGTGAGCAGCATTGGGACCAAAGTTAACTTAGGCTCGAATGCGCAAGAAGCCGTGATTGTCGATCAATGGGTGCACTTCATTGAACATGAAATCGGCATAGCAACTCAGAACATCACAGCTATAGTCTACGGCCTCTATGGAACTTTCAATCTCGAGGTAAGGACTGAAATCACTGTTGATACTGATCCGAAATCTGAAGCATCGCTATAGAATGTTGATAAAAATGCTGAGCGCCTTGCTCGTGCCCTCGCCTACCTCGAATCGCATCTTGCAGCGTGCCCCTCTGGTTACGTTGCCTTGGACAGGTTGACCCTCGCCGACTTTGTTCTGGTTGGCATTATTTTTGCTGCTGCGCGTGTTGCACTCGGGTCTGCTGAACGCGCGCAATACCCGCACATTTTTGCTCATTATGCAAAGGTGACCGCAGGCGAGAGGGTGAAACAGTACTGGGGAACGGAGGAATTTGTGGATGTCCGAGCCACTGAACCCAAGACATTCTGATCTGATGTACAGGAACGATGATACGATTCCGTTGCATGTTGTTGTATAAATGGTTTCCTCGACGATGACAGGAGAGGAATTGCATTGTATAGCTCCTAGCTAATTTGAGCATGTAAGCAAGGAAACCGACTTACGATGTTCACGGACATCTTGGACCAACCTAATAAATTTAATGTGATCACCCGAACTGTACGTCCCCTAAGACCATTTCCCTGTTTGATATGTGCTAGTTGGTCACGTGCGCAGCTTTGTAAGTACATGCCGCTCTTCGTCGTCCTCGACGTTCTTGAATCTTGACAACATTGCCCTCATTGCTACTGACGTTGCTAAGACACACCTACTCGTCGCTCAGCCCGATGTTTTCGAGCACCCGCCCACGTTCCCGCCGTATACCGTCCCTCATACGTTTGCTTACCACCGACTCGGTTCCTCACACGCCCATTGTCCCACCACCCCCACCCATCTTGGATCACGCAAAGCCTCGTCCGCCCCGTCTCCAACCACGTCCTCGCCCTGTCGCTAGAAGCCAGCGCCATGTTCTCCCTTCCCTTCCGCCCTCGTTTGGACGGAACCAGCTACTCCCTGTCCCGAACTCAACCCGGGCGCTTCTGGAAGACATCGTGAACTCGTTCGAAGCCCCCATTCGTTATGCGTTTGCATATGGCTCGGGTGTCTTCGAGCAAGCCGGCTACGACAAGCACGCGGACGGAAAATTAAAGGGAACCGATGGTCCCATGCTGGATTTCGTGTTTGCGGTGACCCATCCAGATCATTGGCATTCGATCAATATGCATCAGTACCCTGGCCATTATCCATTGCATGCACGTGCGCTTGGATCGAGTTTCGTATCCAACGTGCAGGCATATGGTCCTGGGCTGTGGTTTAATACGTATGTGCCCATGCGCGGGGTGGTGAGTAAGGGCACGTGCCTACTTCGGTTTCGTCGATAGATGCGATGTATTGACGATCGTGCATGTTAGGTGATCAAGTATGGCGTGACGACGGTAGATACGCTATGCGCTGACCTACTAAATTGGCGTACGCTTTATCTTGCTGGGCGGATGCACAAGCCGATCCGGATCATCAGAGACGACGCACGGGTTCGGTTGACTCAACAAGTCAACTTGACCTCTGCGCTTCGTACTGCCCTCTTGACACTCCCAGCTCAGTTCACGCAACGTGACCTCTTCACCGCGATCGCTAGTATTAGTTACTCAGGGGATCCCCGAATGGTGCTCCCGGCTGAGAACCGGGGCAAGGTAACGAACATGATCGAGAGACAGGAGGCACAGTTTCGCGAGCTCTATTGGCGACTTGCACAAGGGCTCCCGGGGGTGCGTTGGCGCGTAGACTCGGAGATGATCGAACAGGATACCAGTGCGCATGCGCGCGCTGCGCATCTGAAGAAGTTGCCCGAGGGGTTGTTGACGCGGGTACATTCACGCGCCCAAGGGCGTGGGCCTCCGAGAGAAGTAGACGAATCCGCTTATTGGTTGCGTGTCGCCGGCGACACGACACTGCCATCGATATTGCATTCAGGTGCGTTCATGGTGTATGTGTTGTCTACCATATCTTGACGAGATGGGGTGCAGAGATGTGCGATATCGTGCGATACCCGGCTACTGTGCAGTCGCTAAAGGGCGTCGTGAGCGCCGGATTGATGAAGAGTGCACGCTATACCGCGGCCAAGGTTGGGAAGTACTGGAAGGGATCGACGACGAACGCCCCAGGCGCGTCTTCGTAGCCTTTGCATACCGTTCTGTCCCGTGCCTTGGTCAGTTTACCCCCCCCCCCCACTCGTTGCATTATCGAGATAAAACCCTTCCTTTTACTTCCGACCATCACTACATCCCAACAGTTGTAGCATTACGGTATTGACTAAGTATATTGAATTTGGATGTAATCTATTTCACTTTTCGCCAAGTCGAGGTTTGACGCGTCTCCACAGGTGGTGGACAATGGTCAGCCTTGGATTGCTTTGTGTTGCATTGTTGTTTCGTTCTCGTACGTTATAACTCTGTTTGGGCCCTCTGCTCGTGTATCTCGACGTTGTCGTCTGTGGATCAGCGGATCGTTTGACAGTGGATGAACAACAATCATCCGTTATTCCGTATTTTCGTATCCTCTTCCTATCGCCGCCACCTTCACCTTCGCAATCGTGGTTCACTTTCTACACTCATCTAAACGGTTTTCGTCGTCGCGATGAAACGTGGATTTCTGAACACGCCCCGGTCAAAGAGGATCATCGAGGAGGTGTACGCGCCCCAGCTCCCTCCTATGCCCGAGTCGTCGCCTCAAGGGAAGCACGCTTCACCTCCTCGTCGCGCGCGAGACGGGGCCGCAGCTGCTGAAGACGCGATGGACGTGGAGATACCAGCAGCTGAGAATGTGTACGTTCTACGACGCGCGCGTTCGTCGTCAGAGGTTCTGATGGTGTCGCTGGTTGTAGATCCAACGGAGGAAATCGCGTGATCGCGGCGCCCACGACGCGATCTGCCGAAGCCGAGGCAGAGTGGCCCTCGCTCGGTGATGGTAACGAGTACGTCGCGTCCTACTTTGATCGCATATCTACTCGGTCCTCATACGCTTTCGTAGCGGAACCAACGCTGAGCCACCGTCAAAAGAGCGGGCCACTGACAAGGGAAAGGGGAAAGGCAAGACAAAGGCCGTCGACACGGGTGACGATGCGATGAGTACCGAATCAGCAGATGCTGTCTAGTACGTCGTACCCCTCCCCTCGCGTGCGACGAACCATCTCATCTTCTCATCTGCCCCTCTCTTCCGTCCTGTCAGTTTTAATCTCTCTAGGCCGCTCCCTCGGCGCCCAGGTTGGGGCCGTACTCCCGACGAGGACTTTCTCCACACGGTCCCTCGATCGCACGGCGGGCCTCACACCAAACGCGCCGTGTTCCGCCTCTGGCCACGCGATCCGAAAGGCAAGCTCCTCATGCCGAGCGAGCAGCCCAGAGGCACGCTGTCGCCCGATGGGTACCCCTGGGGTGCGACACTGTTCGATTTCTACTGTGTCAACCGGATGCCGACGAACGGTCATATGACGACGATCATGACTGGGAGTGCGATATGGGAAGCGATGAAGCAGCTGGGAGAGTTGGATGCGGCTGCGCCCGAGATCGAGTGGGCAAAGTCGGAGGGGACGCCGAGGGTGGAGGGGGTGGCGAATACGGAAGAGTTGATCGAGGGTGGTGAGACGAGGGTGCGGATGGGGGCTTATTGCAATTTTTCGATGAGCGAGGGGGGTGATGAAGAAGTCGAATGGGCTTCAGGTAACGAGAAGGGGGAACGCGGAGGGAAACATGGCGATAAACGTAACATGGACGACCACGTTGAACAGGCTGCGGAAGACGACAATGGCGACAGAAGTGACGAGGACCACGACGACGAAGCAGAAGATGAGAGCGAGGTCGAGTTTGACGACGCGGAAGTAGACCCGGCCGCCATTCCACCTCCACCGACGATACCCGTCACGTCGCCTTTCCATCCCAGTCACTACCCTAAACCGTGGCCGATCGTTCCCTTTGAAAACCCTCTGTCGATTCTTCTCCAGGAGCGCATCCCGTTGCATCTATTACCGCAAACGCTGTACGTCCACGATCCGTTCAGCTTGCTCCCTGCTCGCGAACGAAGGTTCCGCGACACCTCGTGGACGTCCCGACCCGACATCATACGAACGTACAATCTCAAACTTTCTGGATCTATACGCAAGGAAATCGAGGAAAAGAGACGAAAGGCTGGGGAGTTGGAAGAGTTCAAAGCGCGCACGTTGATCATCCTGAGATACAAGCGGACAACGGCACAGATCAAGAACCATGAGCCTGTGATCGAGGTCCCGCTCCCTCCCTATCCGCGTCGTAGGACGAAGGTCGAGGAGAGTCACCTGTACCTCTCTCCCGTCGCCAAGGCTGGCCAGGGACACCACTCTATCGTGTACAAGGGCGAATGGGAGCTACCGCGCGATCTCTTTGCAAAACCGAAACTTTGTCGGGAGTGCTTCAAGGAGGCTGCGGACAAGGAAATACAGAGGTTGAAAGATACGGGACGATGGGAGAAGATGTTGAGAGCGGTTGGATGGGGCCCGACAGGTTCTACAGGGCGCCGGCCAACGCAAGCAGAGCTGAACGAAGTCAATGACACGGTTAACCTTGAAAGGGATGGGGAGATCATTGAACGGGAGATCACCTGCATCGTTCCGCCCGATGCGTCTCCATCGCACATCTTTGAATTGGTCGACGAAAGCAGCGTTTGGAACATGCTCATGGAACACAGGGATGCAAACGCCGTTCACCTCAACTTTACAGAAGATGGAGAGAAGGGCGAGTCCACGAAAGGTGCCCGTGTCGCCACCATTCGCATCGACCCACCGTTCTCGTACGAAAGTCAAACGACCTGCACGCACGATTCGCGCCGCGCTGCTATCCCACGCACGGCCAAGTTCACCGTCGTCGCGAAGCTCTCTATCGAGAACGACCATCATCTCGCAAGGGAGGCGAGCAACTATCAACAGTTTCCGGAGCATTTTTTCCATCATTACAATGGATATACCGTCATCGGCCAATTGCACGCCATCGTACCCGTCCACGCTGTCGTACCACAATTTTATGGCTATTACACGCCCGAGAAGGGTACTAGGAAGGAGAGCGATGAATCGGAACTGGCGTACCTCAGTCCGATTCTCCTCCTCGAACACTGTGGTGAGCCCATCGACCCCAAGACGCTCTCCGTCGAGGACCAGGACGAGTGCGCGAGTCTGTTGTTACGTTTACAACGCGCCGGATGGCTCCACGAGTCCGTCGCGCCCCGTAACTTCCTCGTCCAACCGGGGAAACCGACCGAGTTCCCACTCAAGCGGCAAATCGATCCCGAGCCGAGTTTCCGACTGATCGATTTCGGGCGGTCGAGGAGGTTCGAGAAGGCGGAGGAGAAACGGGCGGAAGAGATGGAAGCGTTGCGGATGCTGCAAAAGTTGAACGGTAAGATGGGCGTCACGTTTTCGATGTGACGGGTGGGCTTGTTTTGTATGCGGGGGGTGTTGACTAGGACGATGGGAGAGTCGGACGTGTCGTGTAGGCTTGTTTCTTGAAAGTTTTCGTTCGTTCGAGGAGGGTCGGAAGACGGTATCGCACACGTATTTTTTGTATTACCATGGGACGAAAGAATGAGGAATTCATCACATCTGACAAGGATCATCACCTCGGTATTGGACTAGGTGCGAACAGATCGAAGTTGGTTTCAACTTTGAACGGTATGTATTCGTCGCTGCGCTTCTACCCGCTGCATACACGGCCGGCGAGCACATGTCTCTCTCGCTGTCTTATCTTATTCGAGATCTGGTAGATTCTCGTTGCTGTGCTGATTTGCAACGAGGATACTACCAAGTCTATTAAGATACGACAAGACATGAAACGAGTGAAGCTGGTATATATATATATGTAAGTGTGGATGTATGGCTGTAAGCTCCAGTTGGACCTGAAAAGAAAAGAACGAATCCCCCTCCACCTACGCAAGACCATTCTCCGCCTTGAACCACTACAATCCAACCCATCGTCAGTTTGTGATGACACCCAAGACAACACGCACACGAAGCGTACCTCGACCATTCGTCGTACACCCTCCTCGAGCCCCACCTCGGGTTCATACCCAAGTACCCGTCGTGCCTTTTCAATGTTGTGATAACGTGTCGCACAACTATACCCCACCCGATAGCGCGTGAACCCGGCCTCCTTCCCGATCAACCAGGCCCACGTCTCCGCCAAATACCCCAACACCATCCCAAACGACCTCGGAATCACCCACGGTGTCCTTTGCGCCCTCTTTTGACCTTCCTCCGTCGGCGGATCGAGCGCCAACCAGATGGTGCGCATAAAGTCCCAGAAGTACACCGGTTCGCCGTTGGTGATGAAAAAGACTTGACCGGCGACTTGGAGGGGGTTGGTTGGAGCGACGTCGAGAGCGTTGTCTGAGAATTGGTCGAAGCGGTTTCGGATGATGACGTGGGTTGTTTTGCAAGGGTCGTGGGGTGCGTTGAAGGCGGATTCGATGGCGGTAGCGTTAGGAGGAAGAGTGAGGTAGGGACCGAGGGGGCGAGCGGTACAGGTGGGGACGCGTTTGAAACCGATCGTAGCGGAAACGGGTGGGAGTGCTTTGTGGAGGGACGAACGGAGGGCCGAGTCGACGAGGGTGGTGTCTGAGGAGACAGAGTCGGCTGAGGCGCTGTCCGGGGAGGTCGGGTCGACGAGCTTGTCGGCTGCGAGGAGGTGTGCTTGGGCGAGGTTACCGACGTAGGTGTAGTCAAAGAGGTTGTTGTTGTCCCCGACTTGGAAGTGTGTCTGGCCGCGCTGGTAGGCTTGGTAGAGACCCACCATCATCTGACGATCGCCAGGACTGGAAATGAATGGTGTTACATATATGAGTGCTCGATGAAGAGGCGAATACTTGCCCGAAAATGCCGGCGGGGCGCAGTGCGACGGTCAGAAGACCGCCTTTACCGTTGGCCTCGAGGATGAGCGCCTCACCTTTGGCTTTAGAGTCGTTGTAAGCATCGAACGGTTTTTCCGGGTAGGGTGCACGTTCGTCAAGGTTGACGACGTCTTTCCCGTCAAACGCGACGCCTGCTGAGCTCGTGTAAACCAATTTTCGGATACCGGCGGCGACAGCTGCGTTTATCACTGCCTGGGTGCCGTCGACGTTGACTTTGTAGTAAATCGAGGGGTCCTTGGCACCATGTTGAGGTGAGGCGGTGTGTATAATGCAAGTCGTGCCAGACTGCGTGGGTAGTTCGTCATTGACGTCCCCACCACAGTAAAGTATCGAAACAGACTCGCCTTGCGGATAGCGTCGAGGACATCCTGCTCGCTGGTGATGTCGCCTGAATAAAAGGGCACGTCATGGTGTCTCTGGACGATATCGAAGACAGAGACGACGTCGCCACGAGCAACAAGCTGTTCGACGATGTGTCTACCGACGAAACCGCTCCCACCGATGACGAGGTAGACGTCTTTGCGTTGGATTGACATTATTGTTTCAAGGCAACCTCTCTCACCACTTTCATTTTGGATTTTTTCGAGCACGTGGGGGTTGAATGATTTGATGTACTTATGTGGTTAATTGACCCCTATTGTATTGGGGCGCACTAAACATCAAGACACCCGCATTCGAACACCGTTTACCTTCGACTTACAGGGCAGCAAAAACAGCATTATAACCGAATTCCTTGCTTTGTTTTCATTCAGGCTCGCAATGCGTAGGAGGGGGAACCAAGAACACTTTCGAACTCCGCAGCGCTGACTCTCAACAGACAACACATGCCGCCGGCATCTTGTTTGCCCTGTGGAGTACATCGTCACTCGGTGCGAGGCAGACCACCCGTGGATCGCGCATAATGTCGTTCTTCTCCTCCGTTCTCCTTTGGTTCAGCAGGCGAGTATCGCAGATACTCAATTCTTGGGGTACGGAAGGGGTATACTAATGTGGCATGTGGCTCCTAGTATCTTCTTTGCCAAATCTGCCGAGATTTCGGTAGTGGGATTACAGGTACGTATCTCTGTGCGTACAAGGAGGTGTAGAAGCGACCGAACGTATTGTTAAATGTATGCAGGCATCGGGAAAGACGTCGTTTGTGAACGTCATAGGGTCTGGACAAGTTGCGTCTGTCGTTGTCCTCCGCCGTCCCCGAATTCAACTAATTTCACGATAATGAACGACAGTGGACAGAGGATGTCGTGCCGACCGTCGCCTTCAACTATCGTAAGGTTCGCAAGGGTGCGGTGACACTCAAGATTTGGGACGTTGCCGGTCAATCAAAATTCCGTTCCATGTGGGAGCGGTATTGTAACGGTGTCGATGCAGTTGTGTACGTTCTCATCCCCCCTAATCTCCTATCTCATCTTTTTTGGTTCCGGAATCCAACCCCTTCTTGTTCTGTGTCATGGAAAGGCAAGCTCATCGTCGGTGAAGATTTGTCGTGGATTCTGCAGATGTGGGTATCACCAGGCGCAACGAAAAATCTAAGTGATAATTTGCTGACGCTGTCAACGTGTAGAAAGACAAATTCCACACGGTTCGCTTCGAGCTTCACCAATTGCTCTCACAGCCCAGTCTCATGGGCGTCCCATTGCTCGTCGTGCGTATCCACTGTCCAATTTTGTCTCGCCCACACTGATTCTCCTTATTTGTCGTACATCATCCGATCATTCTAGCTTGGGAACAAAAATGACCTCCCAAATCATGCCACTGTAAAAGATCTTATCCACGAGCTGTAAGTGCGCTTTTCGTGTTGAAGAACTTCCTGCATTTAGTTCACTTGCGCATAGCCAACTAGACAAGATCCAGAACCGTCCTGTTTCGGTGAGTGCTTGTGACTCCATGGGTGATCTCGGAGTTTACCCCATTTTATTCATGCAGTGTTATTCTGTACGCGAATCCCTTCCGCCCGAATTAACCGTTGCTCACCTTCGTTCATCAGTGCTCGATGCGAAGCCAGCACAACCTGTGAGCTCCAACGCAATGTAGATGGTAGATGTGATTGACTCACCATATTCAGGGACATTGTACTCCGCTGGTTGACAGAGCGCGGTCATTAACGGTCGCGTCAGCATCCCATTATTCTGTCTGGCCACATATATTCCCTCTACATGTGAAAATATTCATCATTTTCGCTAATAATCTATATATTTTCTCCACTGTAGCAAATTACGCCTTGCATACAGGTAGAACGACCCCAGAGATTTACAAAGGACATCTAGTCTTCTTCCATCCTATCCTCTTGTCCGCTTCCTCCTTGTCCTTCCCTCCTAGCTTGCTCCCCGATGGCCCTCAAAAACGCGGCAACCCCCGTGCCTGCGCTCTCTGGTAACCCAAGACTCCTGACGAACCCCCCTAACGCGCCTGTCCTGAGTGCCCTGTCGAGTTGAGCGACTGCCGTGCGGAACGGGGGCGAGTTGATCGTGCGCTGGAGATTTTCAGTGAGTTGGGCTGTTTGCTGAGGTGTCAACGGCGCGTTGCCAGAGGGTAGCAGGTCTGGAGGGAGGTGAGGGAAAAGGGAGGGTAGGAGTGCAGGACGGGATGTGAAGAGCGGGAGGATATTAGAGGGTGTAAGGATATCTGTCAGGGAGACTTCGTCGTCTGGACGTGGTGAGTTGAGGGAAAGGGGTAGACAGATGAAGCAACGGACCTGAATTGGGGCCGGCGCTGGCTCCCATGGAAGTCACAAGTGCCCGCAGACGCGCAAGCTGTTCGGGTGTCGTCCCTGGAGGGAGTGATGCGGGCGTGTTGCCAGACCTACAAAGAAAGAGTATGAGATCACGCGAGCTGGGTGAGGACAGCGCGACGTACGGCGCAGCGGGTGTCTGTGAGGTGGATGCACCAGGCGTTGACGTGGATGTCGGGGACTCAGCCGTCCTTGAGTCCCAAACAGGAATGATGTTTGGATCGGCAAGCAATCTATTGAGATTGTGTACGAATTCGTCGTCCCGACGAGACGATGCATCCTGAAAGGCCCGTCAGATCACTCGCCGCATTCGCCGTCACGCGCGCATCGCTGGAAGCGGCATCACCTGCATCCAGAACTAGGTCCTCGTCAAGTATGCATCGGGTCTGGGCCAGGACGACTCACAAAGTGCCTCTGGTCCGAACTCTCGAACTGGAGGACATACGTTCTCCCACCCGGGGCCTGTGCCACCTTTTCAAATATTGCATCGCCTGGGAAGAGGATCAAATCTTCACCGAGACTCCCCGTCGCGCGTTCTTTCCACACGAAGCGCAAGAGGCCGTCGTCGCTGTTAGAGAGCACGATTGCGCCTTTGGTGGGGTTCGCGTCAACAAAGTTGGTCCCGGTGCGTCTAGAGCACCGTCCGGCTTTGAAGGCGAGGAGGGTCTGGCTGTCTGTGAGGGTAACAGACATGGTAGATGTCAGTTGGTAGACGATACAGACAAGGACGCGTATGCGCGTCGGAGTTTCAAACGACGACTTGTTGGGACACCACGTTTCTTTTGAATCTTTTCAGACACGCAGATTCATTGAGGAATTTCCAGCATAGTCTTGTTGCTCACGGTCCGTCCAGAACGCGAGATGCAAGTGCCTGCTTTCCCTCGAACGCTACCCTGGAGATCGTCTTCTCGGCTTTCCCAACCTCATCGGGTTCGACTGAAGAGAGGGTCCACTTTTGAGTCTTCGCGCGCTCTTTCATTCGTTTGCAGGTTTCCCTCTACTTGTGAATTGACCACACTCTCTGATCTACCCAATCTCTGTCCCAAATGTTACTTCATTCACTGCCGTGTTTTCTTCAGTTGTGCATAGATGTCTGATCCTTCTCGACAAGTAGGCGCAATCGCAAGCAGACGGAAGAGGCTTCAAAGACTGCGATTGTGCATCGGTTCACAATCTGACATGGACAAACTCCCTTGCAACGTACCCTCGAAACACCCGGGATCGAAATCGTCACTGTCCTCACCAATAATTGCTACTCAGCCCACGGAATACCCCCTTCTGCATGCCCTCTCTGCAGAACGTTCACAGAAGCCCTACCATTTCCCGTTCTCTTCATCGTTATGAACCACGTCAACGAAGCGGAGATCAACGTATTGTTGCAACTGCTCCTCCCCCATCCGTCTCGACACATCTCGTTTGGAACGAGATCTTGAAACTCATCCCATATCTGTCTTCGTTAGAACACGCTCGTTCAGAGATACGTTGGCAAAGCCCAGGGCACCCTTCCCTCAAGCATTCACCCACTTGGCGTCGTTGCGCGAGCTGGACATGGACCTTATTCGATACGTCGCCGTTGAACGATGCCGAGTACCCCCGGATGGCAGAGTCCTTGTCACACCTGCGCCACCTGGAGATCGGTACAGCAACGCTGCCGTCAGTGATCAAACCCTGTCTAGTGGTCACCCCCATGGTTCAACCGCAGCGATCGCCGCGGTAACAGTGTCGACACGTTGTATTTCGTTCGGTGGGGCGCTGTCATCTCCGCCATCGCCCGCACGATCAGCTCCCAACCACGGCGAGATACGGTCGGGAGACCACACACCTGGGAGATCGAGTACAGTGACGCCATGACAAAGTTGCACGTCGGGTCCATCACCCATCGCAGACGCCACCATCAGCGCGTTCTTGGCAATCGCCGATGAGCCCAGTGTCAACATCACAGCCCGAACGAGGGATGAAATACTACCGTTCTGAGAACATGTGGACGAGCCAATGAAGGTGGTGAACGTTCTTGTCCCCGAGTTCTATATATTGTTTGTCGTCTCGCCCTGTAGCGCACGAAGGATCGACTTCACAACCCAAACACATTTTGCAACTCCGGTGCAGTGATAACAAGGTACCCAT
>JBBPNW010000957.1:0-11962 GCA_038091115.1 Rubroboletus rhodosanguineus
TGCTACCCTGTTGAGTGCAAAGGTATCTGGAGCCGTCTCTCGAAAGATGTGATGTGTCGAGAGCAGGCGGAGGGCATGCACTGTACAACGATAGTGTAAGGGTTTGTAGAGATTACTAAAAAAACGGACATCAACCCCGATTTGCCGAAAACCTACCTAGGTCGCTGGGGTCGACATAATTGTCACCTGCATAGGAGCATATTACGTTCGTGATGTTGGCGACGTGCAAGCCTTCTTTAAGAAAAGGGAATTGACACGGCGGAAAAAAGCAAACCAAGTAGCATCATGACGAGATCAATACCACAAGGCTGGGCGCGCAGAGAAGGAAAACATACCGGTGGTTTTGTGCGCGCGAGAGCCACTAGGCATCCACTCCATTCCGGCCGCGAGTGTCCGAATGTCGACGGCGTTGCGTGTCAACGTAGTTAAAGCTGGTCCACTCGCTCCAGGATTCAGGTCTACCTTGGGGGCAAAAAGCGGAACGATGGCCTCCTGTCCACTGGTGAGATAAAGCTGTCTGCTTTCTTCAGCTTCCCGAAGAATTTCCGCGATGTGAAGATGTTCGACAAGGCGCATACATGCTGGGAGGTTATACTAACGCAAATGAAAATGGTGGTTCGGATAATATAAGATGCGCATATATGCACCCGAAACCAGTAACGGACGAACATCAGTGCCATATAAACACCGCAGGAATACAAAGGTACACACGCTCATTATTGCATCGCAAAGGGACAAGAATGGCTTGTGAACGATATTCGACATTTGTCCGCATGCAGCAACGATCCTAGAAGCGGCTGCAGCTGCATCTGGATGGAGCGCGAGCTGCTCGCTGAGTGAAGTGGGCATAATGGGCACGTCCGGAGAAGGATAGTCCACAATTGGAACGGCCATATCGGTATGTGGAGGGGAAGGAAATGTGGCCGAGAGGGGCGTTGGGGGGAAAGAAGAGGGCGGGGTGGTGGGGAACGGAGAGACCACTGGGGAGGGATCTGGGGAACTTGGATAGACGGGAGAGGAGCATTGCGAGACAGGAGAGGAAGGGAGGTCAGGCAGGGCGTTTTGCGAAAAGACGCGCTGTATGTCATCCAAGGCATCGGCGATGACGAGCTGGAGGGCTTTGAGCGTCGCGAACGTCGACGTGGGCGATGCCATGGGCGGCGTGTGACGATAACGAGGGGAGAAGAAAGTGACGTTGGCGGAGGTGACGATCAGAGTGGGGGGATGTAAATTACGCAGCCTTTAAAGCAATTTCGGAACGAGTTTGGACGGTGGCCCCTCACGTCAACGCAGCTTACAGGTTCCCGGTCTTTCAGGCGTACGAGCCAACCCTCGAAATAGTCACATCGTCTTCCGGATGCACCCACCGTGATGTGGTGGCTAGCACCAGAATCCATATAAGTGTCAGAACCTTACCGATCCAGAGAAGCCACAGTTCGGGGAGAAAGAACGCCACCACGATCCGGTCGGACCGTGCGCAGTTGTCATTCAGAGAGCAGTCCCACTACGCCATTCAAACGAACCGCGACCACTCGTGCGAGCCGACCAGCGACACCAACAAATATTGCGAGCTGCTCGTGTCACTCGTCAGAGGGTGTCCATCCGCATATGGCCATAGCGAGATGTTGGACAGAAGCCACCAAAGAAGACGACGATCCTGACATGACAAGGAACAAGGCGTAGTCGAACCAGCATGACGTGCGGCAAATTCGCTCGGCAAACCCCGAGGAGGTTGCTTACTCCAGAACGAAAAAAGCTGCCATCGATTCAAAACCGCTTCTGATCCAAAAACCTCGAAGTGCTTGTGACCCGACATCGACAGGATCGCCTAAAAGACGTGGATTGAAGACGGGACCACTGGGTCGAACGTGTGGTTGGTATCTTGTTGAAAGTCGAATGACTTGAATAGCACGTTCATAAACTTGACGCGATCGAGAGTAGGGTCACGTGCCATAGAAATCAGAGCCATCGAAAAATATTCCAAGTTGCAAGCAAATGGGATCCGTTGCACCCTCAGTCGTACAGCGTTCCGAGTACGATGCCTGCTGTTCAGAAGAGCACAAAGAAAAGACTTGCACTGTCTCAAGACGGCCCAGGAACTAAGAAAGCAAAGCAGACGACATCCAAGCGCGACGATGACAACGTCAAGAAGCGGAGGCAGCCCGTGACACTCCCGGTCAGGGAGATAAATGAAGAAGACTCTGATCAAGAGTCTGGTGACGTGGAAAGCGGAGAGGAGAACACGGAAGGGGACCATGCCAAGGATGAAATGGATGTAGACGATGGGCTGTCAAAGGATACAAACGGTCCGCTCCTTGCCGCACTCACAGTTCTTATCTTTCTAACAAGTAGCATAATTAGTCGCGAAGGAATCACATAAAGCACAGCGCGTGTTACAAGAACAACGAAAAGCTGCAAAGCCCCACTCTCAATTAATCGCCAATGCGAAACGCGTCTGGTCTCTGGCCCGTCAGAAAAATATCTCCTCAGCAGAACGCCAGAAGCATGTTCGAGATCTGATGGACACCGTGACGGGGAAAGTAAAGGACATTGTACTCAAGCACGACGCTAGCAGGATCATCCAAACTATTGTCAAGTATGGAGGTCAGAGGGAAAGAGACCAGGTCGCTGGAGAGCTCAAGGGACACTATAAGGAGCTGGCTCAGAGCAAGTACTCCAAAGTGAGTATCACCACCCAAGCCCCATCGTCATACTCAAGCTCTGAATCTGCCTCCAAGTTTCTGGTTACAAAACTTATCAGGTTCTGTCCAACGCACCGCATTTCGATCTTGCTAGAGTTCCAATCACATGTTCTCAAACTATTGCTACATCGGGAAGCTTCGAGCGTACTCGCTGACGCATTTGAACTGTATGCAAATGCTTACGAGCGCTCGATTTTGTTGCGAGATTTCTACGGGAAGGAGGCTGCACTGTTTTCCACTAGTCGAAGAACGGCTCAAGATATCGAAACTGCAAAAAAAGGACTCCGTGGCCTGCTTGACGGCGTCGAGGGTGACAGACGCAAGCGCTTACTCACGGCTCTGAAGGAAAACTTAACGGCAATGTAGGTACAACCGTCTTCGCGCCAGCGTTTGGGTTTTAACACCACCCAGATTTAATAACCCTGACAAAGGAGCCATTACACATGCCATTGTTCATCGCGCGCTGTGGGAGCTCCTAACCGCTGTCGATGGTATCGAAGTGGAATCGGAGCAAGAAAAACTACGCAGAGAAATCTTTGAAAGGTTAATTTTTGAGCTTATATGCGTGGTGCAGCACTCTAACAGTCATGCAAGCTGCCAAGATGTCCTAGCCGAGATGGTGCACACCAAGGATGGTAGTAGGGTCGTCCGTGAATTCATCGCGCGGGGGACGGCAAAGGTTAGTTTCCTGGTCTGTATACTTTCCCGCGCCAAACATACTATGACAGGACCGAAAACATATCATCAAAATAGTAAAACCCCACGTCGAGCGGATGTGTACTGACGAAGAAGCACAGCTGGTGCTATTCACGGCACTCGACGTTATCGAGTATGGTTTTCGTTCCATTTTCCTCCGCACTTCGTTGACACAACTCACCAGCGACACAAAACTCACTGCGAAATCTCTTGTTTCCGACATAACATCACATACCTCGTCACTCGCAAAGAATCCCCAAGGCAGACGCACCCTTTTCCATCTCATAGTACCACGCTCACGAAGGCATTTTACTCCCGCGCAAATCGCTGTGATAGCAGAAACAGACAGCATACGCGCAAAGACAAGTAAAAAGGACAGCGAAATCAGGCAGAGTGAGATACGGAAAGCTGCTAGCGAGGGACTTCTCCAGTTCGTGGCAGAGAATGGCACGGAGACAGCGAGAGACACCGGTGGAAGCTTGCTCGTACTGGAGATCATGCTGTATGCCGAAGGAGGTGCTTCTTTTCTTCCTTCCCTGCATCGTTTACGCGGCATCCTGACACTCATACAGACAAATCATCCGCGATGAAGGCCCTCGCAGAGGCTCTCGCATCACCTTATCCGTCAGAAGATCCTTCACGACCGCATCTGATCGACCTCCCCCACACTTCACGCATGTACAAAAGTCTGCTCCAGGGCGGGCATTTCTCTCACTCGGAAAAATCTGTTGTACGCTCGCCCACGTTCTCGCCGTCGGAATTTGCATCGGAATTTCTGTCGACCGTCGAGAGGGATACGACAATCGCGATCGCTCAGGGTGATGGCGCTTTCGTCGTCGCCGAGCTCTTGGAGCGGATCCGTGAAGAGGGTAGCGCCGAACAAAAGATGAAAGTCAGGGGTTGGTTCGACGACACTTTCGTGGCTCAGCTGAAGGACAGCGAGGCGAAGGGTAAGCATGTTCTAGTAGAGAAGATCAAGGCTTTATCGTAGGGTCGGCACCGAGGCCAGTTTATGTCAAAAGCCCCATTACAGTGCAACACGTACCCCTACTTAACGCTATGGTATTTGCAAATCGTATCGAGGCACGGAGGGATTCGCTCCTTTACTCATCCATCATAAGAACTTGCATGGTGAGGAATGAGGGTACCTATCTTTGGTGAGCCAACAGGCCACTGATCCCGCGAGGGTTTGAGAACCACCAATAGCAATTCGCCCAGCCTTGGTGTTAGGATTTATCTCTTCTATCCTTCCGGTCCCAAGTCTGGGTAGCACGCTGCGCCCATTCTGGTTGGTCCATTTAGATTAGTCAGGTTTGGATTCCATTTTATCGCATGTGTATATATACTGTCGTAGATACATGACTGGTTTCCCAGTCTTGATATTCCCATTTCTCCTCCTCGTCTCCTTGTCTGGTCGAGATCTTCGTGTAGGAGCGATATCTTGGGACGTGGGATAGCAAGGTCCTAACACTTGGTGAGTCACTGACCACATGGAAAAGCATTGGCCCTGGAGTTTCGCGGCCGCAGAACAACTGCCGACCAGGGATGCTCTGCTTCACGAATCACCAGCAAGCAGTTGCAATTCGTCACCTCAAGTGACTTGGATCATCATCATAAGCTGCGTAGCCGACCTGCTTGAGTCTTTTTCGTTGCCAAGTATGATCCAACTATGACTGCCGATGAAACCCGCTGCACGAGCCTCCGGTCGCCTCGGGCGTCTGGAATGTGGTGCAACTGGTTCGATGGCCGAGCGTAGCGCGCACACGGCCTCCACCCAGTCATGAGAAGTCACCTCAGTTGTTTTCCGACTTTGTCGTGCATTCTTGATGAACTATCTCTCACGGGATTGCACAGAAGCGCTTGCGGACGAGCTGGACCCAGTCTGGAACGTCAACCCAAGGCTGACAGATCTGATGTATCGACCATGCCGCCGGATAGACACCTACGCGTGATGCAAACAGATTACCCTCTTCGAACCCTGGACCGTTCCGAACGGAGATTGAGACATCGATCAACAATTTCGTCGTCCCTACGCGGGTGCGCACCCGGCATACGGATCCTGGCTCTCCGGGATTTAAATACCGCATGCTCGTTCAAAGGCTTGCATCGCATTCGAGAAGGCGCCTCAATCAGAAGATCCCTCTCCTTCCTATTCCCAGAAGGGCGTGTTAAAGAAAAGGGAACACGCTTTCTAGAGAACTACGAGACTGGTTCGACGACCTATACTTGTAGTGATCTCTCCGGGGATCTTGCTCAGTTGTTTTATTTTGTAAAGAAAAATGAAATATCGAACAGAACATCGAAGAAAGAGATATGTAGTGTGGTACCAAAGTCTCCGAGAAGACTTGCCAAGGCTGGCACTGTCCAAATTGATTGGTCGTCATCGCAGACACTTTCTCTGCAATTCGTTTCTGGTCCTAGAAGAAGTGTTTTCGGTCTGTTCGAAACCGCCTTCAAGTCCGTTTTGGTCGTGATTTGCTTGCGCTTCCCGTTAACATGAGGATGGTGCGCCAAGGGATTATCGAGATCACTAGGAAAGTTGTTTCGCCTTCGACATTGGGATTAGTCTTCCTACGATCGCGGAGTTACGGCACGCATCTTTGCACTACCATAGTACCACTTCGAGCACAGTCGACATCATGCAATAGCAACATTTCATACTTGACGAATATGAGCGCTTGAGCACTCGCTGCACGCTCGGAAAAGACAACTATGTTTCGACGATATGCATCGTGACTGTGAGCGAACCGACTGTACATACTTGACAATTAGGATCGGATGCACGCGACCAGCTCGAAGCTCGTATGGTAGACTTGGCGTGGTCGACCGTTCGCACCAATCTGAATAGAACTTCAAAAGCCCCGGGACCAAGGTCGGTGCCGGCGGACACCACCGATCATCCTTCCTTTGCGGACCCGATTCTCTCCAAGACTACCTAGAAGATCGAGATCCCCGTCGAGATCCAATCGACAAGCGCACAGCTGGGGGTGCGTTTTGTTTCATAGCGGCTACGCGCGCGAAAAGACCGCCCTCACGTCTTGAGACTTGAAAGCTTGACTGATGGGTACAGTTCCATTCAGGAAGCCCTTGGTTTAGGACAAGGATAAGCGATACGTATTGTGGCGAACGTTTCGTTGGCTATTTAAATTTCGCTCAAAGTCGAGGACATGAATTGTACTCCGTTCTTACAAGTTGGTGTCGACCTCGTTTTCTTTGTAGAAAAAGCCGCAGAGCTGCCAACCTGGTCGATCACGATGTTCGGGTCCTCATAATGTGTGGGCCCGTGAGTCAGTCAATGTGAGCGACCTCTGATATGGATCACTAATTGAGCTGACGTACGTTTGTAATCTTATCATCCCAGGAGTCCAGGAGTCTCGAGTCGGCACCATGGCTTGCGTGGCCTATCTGCATCAATGTCCGTACTGTCGCCGCTGCCGTTATTGTAGAATTGCCTTTGCGGATGGAGTGCGACGGTCAGTTCGCATGACTGATCCTGAGGGTCCGCTGACCAAGTGCTAGGATGCTGAAGTAAGTCGTTTTGATCCATTGATCCGATAAAGCGCGCCTGCTCGTGCAGACGCACTCTAGCACTTTCGCTCCGTCTCCATCATGTCAGAATCTACAGTCTGGTTCAGTAAGTCCACCTCTATGTTGACACCACCCGAATTGACTCGTCGTGTTAGTCACAGGTGCTTCGACTGGCTTCGGTCGCCTCTTGACCGAGTTCCTCTTGAAACAAGGATACAGAGTCGTCGCCACTCTTCGCAAGCCCGAGGCGCTATCTGATCTCGTTAGCCAGTACCCATCCACCCGTCTTGTCGTCGTCAGATTGGACGTCACTCAGCATGCCGAAATCTCTGCAGCGTTTGCCAAGGCTCAGGAGGCATTCGGCCGTGTAGACGTCGTCTTCAACAACGCAGGGAAGATGATCAATGGGGAGGCGGAGGCCGTCGATAATGAAGATGCACGAGATATGTTCGAAATCAACTTCTGGGGTGCTGCGCAAGTCAGCAAAGAGGCAGTGCGATTCTTCAGGGATGTCAACCAGCCCCGAGGCGGCAGGCTCCTCCAAGTGTCATCTGGATTGGGTATCGCAAGTCGCGCATGTTACGGGCACTACAGTGCCACGTAAGCCCCTGCTATCGTCCGCCTACGTTCCAAACTCACACTTGATCAGGAAATTCGCCATCGAGGCATTGACCGAGGCACTCGCAGATGAGTTAGATCCTGCCTGGAACATCAAGGTAAGACTGCCTGCCTTCGCGCCTATCTCTCTTTGTAGACAGAAGCTGAGTGCAAATAGGTTACCATCCTCGAGCCTGGACCATTCCGCACCGAACTTTTCGTGGCAAATAGCAATGTAGCCCCTCCTCACCCTGCGTATACAGATCCTGGACTGGCGGGATCTAAATGGCGCGTGATGTTCCAATCAGGCGCCTTCGCCGACGGCGACCCCCAGAAAGCGTGCATCGCGTTCGAGAAAGCGTCTCAACTGGAAGATCCCCCAATCCGGCTTCCTCTCCACAAGAGGGTGCTTGAGGCAGCGAATAAGAAGGGAAAGAGTTTGATAGAGGCTGTGGAGAAATACAAGGACTGGTCTGATGACTTATACTTGTAACATGCAGAGGCGCAACATGTATTAATAAAATTCATGACAACGTGTCACGTGCAAGTTATATATATCATGGCTATTTCTGGTGCATCTTTCTGTTCAAGACCGTTACGCTTCTTGACAAGGTTTACCACCCAGGACAGAATGTCCATGGTCGACGATGGCACCGATTCAGCATCCAACACACTCCTACGCTCATTCGCCATGATCATATTCTCAGAAATAGGCGACAAAACGTTTCTCATTGCGGCCATTCTGGCAATGCGCCATCCTCGCCTCGTGGTGTTCGCAGGTGCTTTCAGCTCCCTCTTGTTCATGTCCTTGCTCTCTGCAGAGATGGGCCATCTTCTCCCAAAACTCATCCCCAAGACATGGGTCCACCTCGCCGCGGGCTTGCTTTTCTTGGTGTTTGGGTCCAAAATGGTGATGGAAGCGCGAGAGATGGAGAGTGGGGGTGGAAAAATACAGGAGGAAATGCGAGAAGCGGCAGAGGAGATCGAGACAAACGCTGCGGAGATGGGTATTACGGGATCAAACGGCCACTCTATCCCCTTGGAGCGCCTCGAAGAGGGAGAATCGCGTGCCTCGGCACACCCTCGAAAGGCGACAAAATCCAGCATCACTTCCGGGCCACGCAACTTTTGCAACCTCGTCTTGGGGCCGGTCTTTGCCCAGTCGTTCCTCCTCACATTTCTGGGAGAATGGGGCGATAGGAGTCAGTTTGCGACCATTGCGCTGGGCGCGACGCATGTGGGTGTATGCTATGTCCAAGGCAGTAGTAGACTCACACACTCCTTTCTTTTTATAGAATGTCTACCTCGTGACATTAGGAACAGTCATCGGTCACACCGCTTGCACGAGTCTTGCTATCATGGCCGGTCGGTATATCTCGACCAAATTATCCGTCAAACATGGTCCGTATTCGAGTATAATACTCAATCATTCCTCTCATATTTTCCCCAGTCACTCTTGGAGGAGCCACACTCTTCCTGATTTTTGGCGTGATTTATCTTTATGAATCTCTTGCAGCATCTGCAGAGGACCTCCCAATACCAATTACCTCGGACCATACACTTGCAACTATGTAATCAGTATCTGGTTTGGATTTTGCCAGGATATTATTCTTGTAATCAACGCATTCACACTTAGAGACATCTATCGTTTATAATCCGTAGCAACTTGTTCGCGAAAGCAACTGATTGTCGGGATGCTGGGTTAGCGGTGCGCTATGTGTCACTTCATTTCATTTCTCAAGCATCAAGCTTGTCATGACGTATCGCACTTCCCGCGAACCTCGTATGCACACAACTCACTAACAGTGTAGGACCGCAGGCGGTTAAATTTTACAACAAGTCACCGAGAAGCTCGTTGAGGGCGGTGAGACCCACTTTCCTGACGGATTGCAAGGTTGTCAGAGTCGTTCGCACCGCAGTAGCGAGTGATACTCGCCCGAGTTCAGCCAGCAAATTGTGGATGAGAGAAGTGGTTGCGGAGCCGACAACGGATAGGACTCCACCAGCAGCCTTGAAGATGAACTATTTCAAGTCAATTCTTGAACAGCGCACGATAGTCACACTACTGGAGACGCACGTTGACAATGGTGGCCAGAAGGTCAGCGATTTCAGGTGCCCCCAGAATACTTGTGCCGTCGACAGAGGCCAAGATCACGCTGAGCGGCTGCCCAACAAGCAAGTTCAAGTCACTGATAGCACTATTTACAGCCGTGCTAATATTACTGATGATCTTCCTGTGTCGCATTCTGAGGGGTGGCATAGACTGCATCACCGTCAACAAGCACATAAAAATGAGAGCGTGTGCAACACTCACGCAGTTGGTTGGCAAGAGGCGCAACGGTGTTGCTGAGGTCGGTCAGGATGACAACAACAGAGTTGGGGACCTGGCCTTCAAAGTAGCCCGGGTGGGTCTGACCGTTGCGAACACGCCGACAGCAGCGCTGAAGAGGACAGAAGCGATCGCGAAGAAACGCATCGTAGCGAGAAGAGAAGCGGTTGTAAGAACTCGTGTGCTACAGTACTCGAGGCGTTCGAGACGATTTGAGGGGTTTATATACCTCGATCCTGAGTATGCTGACCCCAATTCATCCTGCTACGAGTGCTTGCCGTGGATGGACGAGGACTCCGAGGACAGCTTTAGTGACGCTAGAATGACCTGTGAGACCATGCGTTGGACGAATCACGATCTGCCAACATGAGCTGCCGTCTCATTCGTTGTACCTGTAGGGACAAAAGAGCTCGGCTATAGCAATTGACATGGAGTGTCGGAGAACCGCAAACACAGATAAAATCCAGTCGGACGAGTCTGTACCACAAGCCTTGGCAGTGTTCTTTCAGGGATAAAACATCGATTCTTGTATCCGAACACGGTACTAGTAATGCGCCAGTGTGTAGGGAGTCGGGACCCTTTGAAGTGCGCGAATTGAGTGGCCTGACCGCTGACACGAGACCATATCATGTCCTCCAGTGAGAGTGCACGGGAAAGTCAGTCCAAGAGGGCAGGCTGTGTGGACCGGAATGCTCCGTCCTTTGGACGATCATGGGTTTTGAGGTTAGTATGAACTAGCTCCCCACCGGATGCATCGGAGAATAACTTACGAATTTATGCTGCAGTTGCTGCAGGATAGCGTCTCCCCGGCGAAACACGCTTGCGTCAACCCGAGCGCGTTCACTTCTGTGGCGTCTCTGTTGCGTCCTTTCACAGCTCAAACTGGGCCGTCACAAGCGTGAGAAAACAATTCCCAGTTCGACTGGCATATGCAACCACACTAGATACACACCGTCCTCGACCTTTGCATTGACCCATTTGAATCTTGCACACGGCCAATTGAGTACGGCCTTGTTTGTTCACTACTATCAACGAAGATGTAAGCAGCGCGAATAGGGTATACCTGAACCTGTTACTTCAAATATTCTGATATGCCCCAGGCCAAAGGAAATGCTTGTACACACGTCACAAAGGCCTGAAATGGTCTCACGATGAAGATGGAGATGATAGCTCTGTCCCAACCCATGATCCTCACCAACAAGGTGCTAGTAGACACGAGGGAACGTACCAAACATGAAGCTATAGAGTGTTTACGCGTAGCCAGCTCTGAGTCATTAGCCGATACCGGTCAGCCTGGCCGTGGGAGTGCCGAACCGCTTTTTCCCACATGGCTTGCAAGCCAGCGGCCCAGGTACAGAAACCACGGCTCGTCGATCAACCGAGTCTAGACCGAAGCACTACATGCCCAAATGAGGTATTTACTTTTTCCATATAGCATGAAGAGTGCCTAGTAGATATTGTGTGAAATATCTAGACGAGATTACCATGGGAGTTTATTAGATACTTTAATAAATTGTCTGGACAAGGGTCCAAATAGTGATGTGCAGGGCCTGGCCTGGCCTGAAAGCCCTGGCCTGGGTCTCACATTATCTCAGGCCAGGCCCTGACCATAGAGCCTGGCTTGGGCCTGGCCAGGGCCCAGAACCAAAACCTGTAGCAATCATAGTATACAACACTTTGACTTTTGGTACACTTTTTGTACACTTTGTGGTACACTTTGATGTGCACTTTTGGTACATTTTTTGGTACACTTTGATGTATGCTTTATGTATGCTTTTTGGTACACTTTTGGTACACTTGGAAGTACATACATTTTTACACTAATTAATTACTTACAGTATATACTGAGCTATGCTTGAACTGTGCTTGAATCAATTATAATGATGATCTCATGTATGTATCTTGAAAACAATTGCTTATATTACTCGACACTGCTTGGCTACTTGCTGAGAATAATTACATACTGAAACAACCTAATAAACCTTAAGTGTTGGGATCCTAGGCTAATCACAGAACTCAGAGAAGAGGGGACTTTTAGGACTCTAGGGAAGAAACCAAGAGAACCAAACTGGAGGACATCCAGTGGGCTCCTTGGAGTTTATATAGTGTG
>JBBPNW010000958.1:0-11958 GCA_038091115.1 Rubroboletus rhodosanguineus
GTTGCATTCGACTGGAACACTTTGGTCGCTGCCAGCCAGCTAGTCTGCTTATGTAAACTGACTCCCTATTCGACCTTGGTGCTCACCTTGCAGCCATCCTTTAGTATGTATGTAGATGACAGTTTATTAATCTCTGCTGGAATGTGGTTCAGTGTATTAGGGGGTACAGGTTTACCCAGAGGGTCTTGGCATGGTTCATACCCGTAGTTGTAACACTTATTACTGGTCCGCTCATAATATGGGACATCGCCTCTCCTGGGTCCTCAAGGCCTCGAGGCCCCAAACTTGGGGGACACGCCATTTGCAAATGATATTTGTCTCGAGCCTCGGCTGGGGAGGGGCGTATCATGTGCTGATACATGAAAGCGCTAAAGCGGGTGGGTTCCGGCACCGTACGGTGAGGGCAACTGCATGCAGATAGCTATTGATGTCTGATGTGCCCATCAACGGAGGCTGAAACATTGACTGTTGGGCCAACGGTTCGTTCGATCAAGTTGGTCATTATGGCAACATGTACCCGTGAGGTTGTAATGTTCATCATATTGGACATCGCCTTTCAAGTTCGCGGATACCTGATTTGGGTAGGAGTGTTACAACACGTTTAGTCAGGACGCACCGGCCGGCAAGATATTATACAATGGTACGATGAAAGCGCCCACGGCGGCGAGTCCCAGCACCGTACGGCGAGGACGACCGCATGTGGATAGCCATCGATGTCCTGTTCCGCCGTGTGCACTCTCGGACACGGAGATCAGATGATCGGGCGCGTCCATTGACTCTCCTTGCGCTGAGTGTGCGTGTTGTGATCGCCGACAGAGACACGATCCATTATCCAACGGCGCTCCGGTATGAGGGACGTAAGAATCGGGACGAGCGACAGGCGGGTCACTCGCATCAAACGGGGAGGTCGCCTTGAGCTGAGATCCACACTGCCCCTACCAACAGAATGAGAATGATGACGTCATCGCCGACGGGGGGGTTGAGACGGGTAGCGACGGAGGCGCGTGCAGCACGAGTGGAGGAAGTGATCCATGCTTTTTGGAGGCGGATCAGTGCAATGGACGTCGTTAAGCGTTTGGAGGGATCAAGATGGGCGAGCTCAGAGACGGAGACGGATGGGTTTGCGGTTTGCGCCTGTTGGCACGGGTTTGACGATAGGTAGCGGGATATGAAAGGGATCGCAGAGGGTCTGTCGCAGATATGGAAGTCATGTATTTAAGGTTGGGGTCGTGTTTACTTTCGGCCAGGTGGACCAGGGAGTAGGATAGATAGTGTTTGCTCCACCAAGGGGGCTCGTGGGACGTTGCCGAATTGGGAGGAAGGCAAGTTATGCTCGATCGAATAATGGAATGGTCACGTCAATGTGGTTGCGGGTGGACAGACGCATGGTTCAGACGTGACGGAACTTATCTTGTTCAGACTCGTGGAGACGGCGCTGCGGCGTTTCAGGGACTGAGGATGGTGTCACGGGGAATTGGATGATGGCGTCATGTAGCGAAGCGATTGGGATAATGGGATAGAAGAGCCACCGGTGAAGGATGGGGGAGTGTGAAGGTGATCTGGGCCATCGACGAGCAATCTGACACGTTTTGATGGCGTGGGGTAGTGCACGCGGTGGGAAGAGAGAATACGGATGATGTTGAGGTGGCGTATTGAATTGAATCGGCGCGAATGGTGAGAGAAAAGTGTACGTTGGAGGTAAGGGAGAGAGGGAGGGGAAGGGATGTTGACGGGATGAGGTGAAGACGAAACGAGGACGGTGTTGAATTATCTACTCTTCGTACCAAGCTGTACTTGAGCCGAGACTGTGCCGAATAAACACAAAAGGGAACTGTGAATGCGAGAAGCACGCACGGCACCCTGCAAAGGCAGTGCACCAAAGCGACTCCCCTCGTCCTACAAGAGGGGCCCATCCCTCACACCTCCCTTCTCCGTCCCAAACCCACCAAACCTTTGCGAGATGGATTATTCCCATCAACCCCCTCACCAGTCCCAGTCCTCTCCTCAGCGCGTCTGGCTACCCCACCTCCTCCCCCCCTCACCGCAATCCCAGTCCCAGTCCCAGTCCCAGTCCCAGCAACCACAGCCAGTCCCGTTTCCCTCCCCAGTCTCACCCCCGGGTCCATATCTCTTTCCGACCCAGACATCCTCCCAGCAACAGCTCCCGGGTCCATCACAGACGTCACCGACCACCGATCCGCGTCCGACCGCATCCGGCCTCTCCCTCAACCTCAGCGGGCTCTCCGTCGCATCGCCACCGACCCTCTCTCCCATCGGGCCTCACCAAGCACAGCCCGGACAGCTCCATCCGCACCAGCTCCATGCTCACCATTCGATCCCTCATCAACCTCACCACACTCACTCCCACTCCCATTCAAGTGGCTCGTCTATCTCCCCGATAACACCTGTCTCTCCTCCAAGCATGCCTCTTCTCTCCCCGCAACCCCAGTTCTCTTACAACTTTGATGATCCCTCCTCGGGTGGCCTATCCCCTACCCCAGACCCTGTCCTCACTCAGAGACGGCCCAGCACTGGATCACGTAGCACCTCTTCTTCAGAACTCCCTGTCGAGAAAAGTGTGCCCCGCAAACGGAGCCTCACAAACACCCTCCCCGTATCCTCATCTGCTGCCGCCGCTGCACACACCATGCACCACCATTCACACTCCCACTCTTACACTCCATCACAGACGGGTCAGCCTGGACAACACGCCCTGCTTCATCCCATCATCACAACCACTGCATCTTCCCCTCCTCTGCCAACCTCTCCGACCTCTTCCCCTTCCTCCCACCCCTCCCACTCCCACTCTCGTTCTCTCTCGCATTCCTTCTCGCATTCCTCGCTTTCACATTCTTCGCTTTCCCAGTCACACTCTCCGCAACGTCCCCATCCTCAACTAGATATCAATCCCAATCCTACCTCCCCTTACGACGAGATCGACAGCGCCGGCCCTAGCTTTTCCGGCCTTGGTGAAGATGGCTCGGACGACGATTTTGGTAGCCCTTCTGGCTCTTTTTCTGCCGGTGGTCCAAGTGGTGAATATCGTTTTCAATTTTTCATGTCCCCTCGGGTCCTGACGTTTGACCTCCCATTTACTCTAGCCAACACGAACTCAAAAGTACCTGAGTCGTCGGGCCAACAGGCACAGAATCTTATGGGAAAGTCTGTCGGCACCAATAACTTTGTAACAAAACTCTATCAGTAGGTTACGCTCGCCACGCTACGTGCGCGTGATAACCAACGTATCTGCCCATAGCATGATCAACGACGCTAAATCGCAGCATTTCATCGCATGGACGGAATTAGGCACAAGGTACTTGTTTTTTTTTATTTTCATCTTAATCCTCGGACATGTTCAACTGTCAAATTGACGCAACGCCTGCTTAGCTTCGTTGTGTCTAATATCGGCGAGTTTAGCAGGAGCATACTTGGCTCACATTTTAAGCACAATAACGTACGTCTCCTTCCCCTCTCTATTTTTTTCTCTCTGATTTCGGTGTTGAATATATGCGCAGTTCTCTTCATTTGTCCGTCAACTCAACATGTATGGATTTCACAAGATCAATAGGGTACGTCACCTGCACTCATACCTGGTCTTCCTCATAACGATCGGGTTTAATCTATATCTTGCTCACGCTGTCTTTGAATCTCGGTTTCTTTTGTCCTTGTTTGCATAAATGCATATCTTTGCACGCATATATGGTCCACCCGAAACGTGAATACTGGCGCTCGCGATCACGGCTATCGTCACGATAGACCCCGCGCGCTCAACGCACATCCTCCTCTTCCCAAACTTGGGAGTTTTCCCATCCAAAATTTCTCCGTGGTCGCCCAGATTTACTCGACGCGATAAAGCGCAAGGCGCTAGAACCCGACCCGAGAGAGAGGAACCGGTAAGGCTATCTCCTATCTCGGCTGCGCGTCTGACCAGCGCTAACGTGCCGTCTCCAAATAGTGTCGAACTTCCAGGCGAAGTTGCGCGCCTTCTATCCGAACTCCGCGAAGAGAATCGTGCACTCTGGCGAGAGGTCAGGTTATTAGGCAGCCGTATACCTCAGCATGTATCACCTGCAACCAATCACGGACCAGCGGCGGTCTCGGCGAATTTCGGGGGGTCCTCCCAGAGTTCGCAGTCTCATATTTCACCCAACGCTCAGGTCGGTCTGGGAGGCGGACATGTCCTTGCACACTCGAGGTCGTCGTCGAATTTGGGAGGTGATGATGGTGAAAGGGATGTCGACTGGGAGGATGAAGATGGCATGAATGCGTCTATGGGTGGTGGTCTCATGGCAGGTATCGGAATGGGTCTGGGTAGCAGTCAAGGCGGGGAAGAATGGGACGCTCAGAGTTCACGCATTAATCTATGGGCAGGTGGCGGATTGAACGCACCTGGCTTTGCGTCGAATGCTTTTGGGGCACCGCCTGGAGGAGAGGAGTGGAAGCGGTGGGCTGAAGGAGAGATCCTCAAGGAGAGGAAGAGAGTCGAGAAGCTTGTTGGTATTGTCAAGGCGCTGCTGGATGTTACCGGAAAAGGTAGCGTCAGTGGTCAAGCGTCGAGCGGCGGCGTAGCTGCAAATTTGAGTATAGATCGAGACCTAGATGGAAGTAAGTTTTATCATACTTTGTCTCGTTTTTGCGCGCTGACCAGGATGGTTAGTCCCGCCAAGCATTCTGCAAGAGCTTCACGAGCTCTCTTTGTCCTTTGACGCTTCTCCTTCTCCCATGTCAATGCCAGTTCCTTCACCATCACCATCACCCTCACCACATGCATTTATGCGCCACCAACATTCTCCAAACATCTTTATCACCTCGCCGACGTCACCCTCGCCATACTCTGGCTCGCACTCTCGGTCACCGTCTCGAGAATCACAAACCCACTCCAATCCAAACACGCACACGATCCTCCCCACACTTTCCATTCCCGGCTCGAGTTATTCTCAATTTTCCCTGCAAACACCTTCATCCTCACCCACGACGTCCGATTACGTGCCCGGCTTTATCCGCCAAGGGGGGCAGTCGAGAAGTCAGAGTCACTTTGGCGGGCGTGTACCGAGACAGCCCAACATCATGCTCACGCTCGAGTCGGACCGTGACGGACGGCTGGAGAAGCGCGCACGGACCGAGGGTGATAAGATGAAGGACGGGTCGGACGCGGGGTTGCGAGGAGGGGAAGATATGGATATTGTGCCGAATGATGCGGGCGAGGATGTCAAGCTACCTTCGCCGATGTCGTTGGCGAGTGGGACGTCGCCGACGGCGGGTGCGGGGGCTAACAAGGTGGTGGGATTGCGGTCGAGGAGTGATTCTGCGCCGATGTGGGGAGGGGAGGGAAGTCCGGCGCACGGTGGGTTGAGCGCGAATTGGACGATGAGAGGAAGGAGTGGGAGCTCGTTTGGACAGTAGGGGTGGTGTATTGGATGCGGTTACAGGTACCCGTTTCGTCATTCAACGTCTTTCGTTTTTCGGTTTTTTCTTTCTTTCTTTCTTCGTGGTCGCACTGGCTATGGTCGGTTTTTTTCTACGTCGTACATTTTTCTTCTCTTTTGTTCGTATCTACATGGTACGTATCTTTACCCTTTGACACCAATGACCGTGTCTACCAACCCTCTATGCAATGAGCTTTCTGCTTTAGCCCATTTCAAAAAGAAAGCGTCTGGTTTCAATCGGAGATGAAAATTCAAGTCCTTTCACATCCCGAACTGCTCGTCACGTCACCATCAGGGAAAGGACATCATGCATCAACTCCCGGGCTCCAATGAGATACCTGCGTCTACTCAAACCCCTCCGACCTTGTCTACCTGATACACTTTCTGCTTTCTAGAGTCTGTTGCAGCGTTACTCGCGCAGAATGGTGGTCATGGGGACCCGTTCCAGAGAACTGGACTATAGATTATCTGGAATGGGTCATCGACCAGCTCCCCTGTCGTGTGATAGAGCGTCGCAGGCTGTGCCTGTGTGTCGTGCCGTGCTCCGAGGGTCAGGTTCTTCCCCACATATATACTGCGGAATGAATTTGAAGTCACAGGTTTGCACTGCGAACCACCTGGTCCTCCAACACGCGCTCCTGACTAGGTCTTGGGTGAGCGTTCTTACCGAATTGCAACGACTGCGGAGGCTCCACTTATCAACTGGCACGGAGCTCGATATGAATTGCTCATATTCAGAAAGCCCGGGCCCTCCGCGGCCTCGAGATGGTCCGTGTGTGTACAGTGTACAGCATCGACAAAAAAATGTGGTCAGATTTCGATCCGACCAACGTGATGCTCCATGTAAGCATGCCCTTCACATGACATGTCAGCTCCCCTCGGAGGAGTACGCTTATCGATGAAGCTCGCTTTAGGTTCCGCTCTCGACGACACCGCCCGTTCTTGCTGGGCTGAATCAAGGTCGCGTAAATACGGCCCACGTCCAGCCATCCCTGACGCCTTATACTTTTTGCGCTGTCATATGACTCTACCCACTCTGTTGTTTGTGACATGCATCATGATGTAAACATGAGTATGACGGTCCGATATCGACGTGTACTTATTGGCAGTGATTGAACGAAGCACATTGCTTGCGCTTCGACTTCTATTACGTCCAAGTGAGGCCCACATTTCTCGTATCCCTTTTGTTGGCTGATCACGTCTGCATTTTTAATTTCATTTGGTTTTTTCAGCCATCAGAAGGATGGGTTTGCTTTGACACGCGCGCAAAGAGCTTTGAGCGCGACGTAGCGTCTTTCCTCGGTCGCGAACAGCCCCCCTTTTTCCTTGCCGCTTTCGTTTTGCGACGTCCACGAGGCTTTGCGTAGCCTGCCAGAGCTCTGAACGCGATTCATCAACGGCTTTGATATATCAACGGTCAGTTCGTGCCTTGAGTATTGATGTGCACAGCACCTCGGCGTCCTCTTTGTTTCGTGTCCCCACACGGCGTGCAAATTACAATTTATCATGGCTTGATCTGGGTTACTGCCAATGGTGAACTCGACGTCATTCCTAAACACGCTCGCGAGCCACCGCCGCTGGCAGTACCCGATGTGATGCATCCCAGCGAGATCCTTGGACGCCCCCGCAAGATCTATTAACCAGCCACAGTCACAGATTCTTTTTTTTTAATAGGGGGGGGGGATGGTGATCGTGTACATGGTTTGAGCGAGGGCGTTGGTCGCGTGACGTTGCACACGGTCTTTTCGGTCTCTCGGATCTATGTTTGTGCGTCTTGATCTCCACGTCTCATACTCATAGCTGCATTGTGGTGCTTGTTATATCTCTAGTGGAGTCTTTCAAACCCTGTCGTGGTGTGGCTTTGCTCAGTGATCCATCCAGTCGGTGAGACTTTATAAATTCGGGTGGGGGGGGCACTGATGTCCAAGATGCACGTTACTGACAAGGCTGCCAAGCTTACATATGGGTCGCATTCGGGTCGGCCGATGCTGATGGTGACGATCTCAATGAAATGCTCTCGAGTGCGCATGTGTTTGCTCCGAGATGCATGCACGCACGCATGTTCTCTGCGTTCCCGTTGTACACGTTGTGGCGCTCACTGCTGTGTTCGGTGAACACCTCTCCTTCCATGTGATGGTGACTTGGCGTCGACACGTTCCGGACCGAGAGAACGCATGTCACTGGCCAGACCCTGTGACACGTCGACTACCGTGTCACCCTGTTCCTCGGGTGCGTCTGATGATCGCCTTTTTTTTTTTTTTTTTTTTTTTTTTTCTTTTTTTGTTGACGCGTGTGACGCGTTGGCGAGCGACACGGGCACCGCTTTCAACGTACCAGCGCGTCAGGCGAATCGCGTGCCTTTTCGTCCTGTCTGCCATACCCACCTACCTCTTCTCGGTGCGCCGTCTTTCCACACCGAATCAGCTTTGTTTTCTCACGATCCAGCCTCTGTTGGAGTAGGACTCGTTTTCGAGAGGCGCGCGACACCCATGACGTTGGACACGGACCAAACACCGTACAATGACACTGAAATAACGTGTGCTTGGGAATGGTCACGAACACGTGGGCCACGTGATGTCGGACGCGACGGACGGAAGGCGGTTGTCAACCTGGGGCAAAACAATGGACATGGCGGTCTGTGCCGCTGAGCCAGAGTTGAATACAATTGCAAGTGACGTGGCCATTGTCGTGCGTGTGGCTGGATGGGCATAGTCTATGGACTGACTGTCATCTTTACCTTTTACTTCCTGTTCGTGTATCCACGGGAGGGGGCGGCGTCATGGCATGCGTGGCGTAAGAGGACGATCTGTGTGGTTCTTTTTCGTTCTGGTGCTTCTGTGTCACCCTGTGGAAATTCGACATCCAATTCGACTAGACGACGATGTTGTTACACCTCGAAGAGAAATCTATATACAATGAACCATTCCATCACCGGACGACGATACAACACATCGGGGATGGAACATGCAACGAACCAAAAAAAAAAAAAAAAAAAAAAGGGAAAGCTGTTGACAGAAAGGAGAGAACCAATAGCTTTCGTTCAAGAGAGAATGCCACGCCGGAATCAATGGGCAACTTTGCCGAGGGGTGTCTTTGCCATCACGCTGATCACCTCGTACAAGACCTACACACACCGGCGCGCGTCAGATCGTTTTCTTTTCTCTGCTTCCGGGAGAGGGGGAGGAGACGCACGTCTGCAGCTGCCATGGTCGTCAACTCGGCATTCGTATCATACGCAGGCGCGACTTCGACGATGTCGGCAGAGACGATGTAGAGACCGTCCAGACCACGCAAGATCGTGCGCAGCTCGCGCGTCGACCAACCTAGAACATGGATCGATATCAAGATCAAGATCAGCGGGCGTGACGCCCCAATACGATCGCTGTCTCGACACGCGTGGAAGCCACAAGGAAAAAAACGGGCGTACCCCCGGTCTCAGGCGTTCCAGTCGCGGGCGCGAACGCGGGGTCGATCGAGTCAATCTGTTCGACGTGTCAGTCTAACCAGGTTCTCAAAAGGGGTTTTTTTTTTAAAAAAAAAAGGAGGCAACGACGCACATCGATCGAAAGGTATACTGGACGGTTACCGACGGTCTCCCGAATTTTCTTGATGATGCCATCGGTACCTGTCGAGGTGTCGTTCACGTCATCAGTGGTAAAAGCTCGACCTGAGACTCACCGATCGTATCGATCTCACGTGCCTCTATCCTCTGGAACCCAGAGGCGTCATCATTCGCATAGTCCGCCGGACCGGACAACGTCGTCCGAATTGCACCATGCTAAAATCAACGGATAAACTAGGATCAAAGCGCTCGACGGACATTCGAGAGGGGAAAAGAAGAAGAACATGGAAACGGGATACTTGCAATGGAGCTGCCATTCTGGATGAGGCCTTCTTGACTGGCCCAGTAAAAGTAGGTGCCGTGGTTGATGGCAGCTTGGTCCGAGGGAGCGCCCCCAAAAACGGATGGTTTCCATGTGTCGAGGTGCGAATCAAAGTGAATAACGGAGATGGGACCGTAGGCGGAGTGGATAGACCTATGGTGAGATCGGGGACCGTCAACACAATAAATGAAAAGGGTGGGTTAAAACACTTACCTGAGAAGGGGCAGGACGATCGTATGGTCACCGCCAAGCGTGACGATCCTTGGGTGGTGTTTTCCATCAGCGGAAATGGGAACGAGCGGTTTTCCCGTCAGCGCGTCATTACCGAGAGGAGAGAATGTTGGCCTGTGGAGGAGCTCCTTGTGGCCACCCTCGATCTGCTGGATGGCAAATTTGTTATCGTAGGGCGTGACGGGGATGTCGCCGCAGTCGACGATCTTGATGCCCGACATAAAAGGGTTGACCTCGAGGGGGACGTTGTAGCCTCCATACAAAGTCAAACGGCGTGACCCCGCGCGAATACCGGCGGGGCCAAAGCGGGCACCAGGGCGGTATGAAGTGCCAGTGTCCTGCGACAAGCGGTGTCGAATCAATCAATTTCGTACGCAAGGATTAAATGACTTACGAACGGCGCGCCGATGAAGGCAATATCAAACGCGGCATTTCTGTCTTTTCCGAGACATTGCACCCACGGTAACTTCGCAAATGTAGTGATACCGGAGAAGACGGAGTCAGCGGTGACTGAATTATTCAGCTTGCTTAGAGGTGAATCCGCGATAAGAGACGTGCATGGGCTTTACCTTGGTCGTCACCGGGGTAGACGGCCTGATAGGGATACTTGAAGTATCCGAGTGGCATTTGTTCATCGTGCTTGTGGTCATCATGAGCGATGGCGCCATAAGCAAACATGGCGGCGACGAGGACAGATAACTGGGCTCGCATCTCGGGCAGACAGTCAGAACACCGAACGCAGTGTGTTTAAGGGGATGGGGAAGATGGCAAGTGTACAGTCCTGCTGGTGCGGTGTCTCAACAATGGGAGGTTGAGTTCGTATTGGGATCCAAGGCGAGTTGAGCGCAGCTAAAAGGGTTTCGTCTTGGGAAAGGAACAGCGCCCCCTCTGCCTCATGCCACCGAATGGTCCGAAAGATACGAGCTCTCAGAGATAAGAGACCGCATTGGATGCACCCTTTTCAGCCTCGAGGCAAAGAAATTGGGAAAAAATGGGGAGCAATATCGCCCGGCTGAGAGATAACTGACAGAGACAACGCTTCAGCGGGAACCCGGTGGTCACGCCATGGAAAATTGACTGCGAGACACACTAAACGGGTTTTACCAGCATCAGCACGATGCAAGCCTCGTTTCATTCCAAGGGTCCCGTGGCGTAAAGAACTGTCAGCAAGATGGAAGGTAATCGTGCGATGACAGGACCCGCTTATTCGGGTGTTTGCTCCGCGTTATAAGCACGGATATGCAATCAAAACGAGGTTGAACTCTGCGCCGCTCGCTTGCTTTTTCAGTCTCTCTCAGGAAACGATGAGCTTGAACGAAACCTCACCACTGCTTGTTCCGGATGCGCGAGACTTGCTACGACAACTCAACAGCCATCATGCTTCTCCGACGATCCCAACAATTCCCGAAGAGGCAGGAATGACTCAGCCCTTTGGGCCGACACTGCTCGCCTCCCTCGTCGTCGATTCCATTCCCGGTACGATTCATGTGTTTGTCCGCGACATCCAGTCTGACAACGAAAAGTCATCTTGTCGTACATTCTACAAAACTCGGTACAGACAGTCGCCATCGTGGTGACCGGTCGCCTGGGTCCCGAACAACTGTCTGCCGCCGCATTTTCGATGATGTTGGCATACGTCACTGGCTAGTACTTTCCAATGACTCGAATCGTACGCTCGTAGGGTCCCATAAATATTTTTTTCGTGTCTGCAGGATGGTGTGTCGCTCTCGGCGGTGGATCTGCACTAGACACGCTCGGATCGCAAGCCTTCACGGGCGGCATTCGCAAGACCGATTTGTCCATACATTTCCAGCGATGCGTCGTCCTCTTGTGGCTCCTCTTCATCCCCGTCGGCGTGTTGTGGTTTTTCATCGAACCCGTCCTCTTGGCTATCGGAGAGCCCGTTCGTCTCTGCAAAGACGTACAAGACATCCTGCGAATACTCATCTTTGCAGCCCCGGCATTCATCGCCTTTGAGTCTCTCAAGAAATACCTGCAGTGTCAGGGTAAGTCACCGAGCCTTTTTTTTATACCTGCCATCCTCGAAACCTCGTCCAAATAGGCATCATGCGAGCGTCTACTCTAGTCCTAATCGTCGTCTGGCCGATCAATCTCGCATTGAACCTAATCTTGGTTCACTACTCCCCGCTCGGAATGCTGGGCTGCCCCGTTGCGTTGTTGATCACCTACTGGCTGGCTCTCTTCCTATTGATCATCGTCACGTCACTGTCGCCCGCACACAAAGCAAACGGAACCTGGGGCGGTTTGCAGCCCAGCGCCGTCTTCAACGCCAAGAGTTATCGCGCATTTCTCCAGTTGGCGCTCCCAGGTATCTTCATGATCGGTACGGAATGGTACGTAGATCCCGGGCGTCTCAGATGCGATTCCAGCAATGCCAAACGACCCAACAGGGCAGC
>JBBPNW010000959.1:0-10038 GCA_038091115.1 Rubroboletus rhodosanguineus
GGGCCTGCATGTTCAAAAGCTGGAATGCCTTGATACCACAAAGCAAAACAAAAGTGTTGACACCAATGATGACACAGTGGTGAGTACCAAGGTTGGGCAAAGGGTAATGATGAAAGTCCATGGCAGGCAGCCAGTACATGTTACCAATGCTCAATATTGAGGTCCCAAGGATAGGAGTGATTGATTGAATGGCAAGTTTCAGACTCAATCTGGTGGAGATTGTTCTGGGGTCTACTCTGAGCTGAAACTAGCCAATACAGTTGGCTCAGCTAGCTCTCTAGCAATACCGGGTAACAACACTCTGGCATACTGAACTAGCTCTAAGTGATCTCACCATGGTGATGTGACAGCATCTCGGACTTCCTCACAATCCATGTTGCTTCTTGGAGGATACTACAGTCCATGGTATGGAGAGTATGAGTAACCTCTAAGAAACAAATCCTCTTTCTTGAGGTTGGGCACTGAGGATCGTTTGGTCGTCACCGTAATAGTACATATGTCCACTGTTCTAACTCTATCCGGTGCCTAGTACATCGGATGAGTAGCTGGAATGGGAAAAAAGGTGCTGATGATTCACATTGCTGCGAGTCGTCGTCAGTCCCGTTTCGAATATTCCAAGTGACCAATGATTTGGAATTAGTCAGAGGTGTTGCCAGAGCATGCGTCCTGGTAAGACCGAGTCACGGATCTCCACCGTGACTTTGACCGTTCGCTGATGGTTCCAAGTCAGTGGTGGGGGGAGAGACGAGGAACCAAGGACTGCGTCTCCCAGAGCGACTCGGGTGCTGCACTGCGAGCGCGTACAGCAACACAAACATAGTAAAATCAAGATGGAAAAAAAAAGAAAAAGAAAAGAAAAAATGCGGGGCGGAGACAACCCCTCGTCATACTGGACATCGTACACACTCATCCACCAGAAAAGAATGTCCAGAATAGAAAAAGAAACAAAAGAGGTGCATGAATACACACGAATCAAAGGGATGTGACAGTCAGTGAAGTGATGGCACGTTTGGAAAAGAAACATTGATGGAGATGGGAATGAGATCACCATGTTGCGTTTGTGTGCGTGTTCGTATTCATGCGGATGGCGTAGCAAACACATGGACCAGGCGTCACGGTGGTCGGTCATTGAGAAAAGAAAATGGGGTGTCGCTTCAAAAGTCGCATGTCGGAAAATTCCCCGTGTCATTTGATGATGTGATAAGTACTTACAATGGTCATTACAATTGTGGCGAATTTAAATGGGTAGTTAATGATTAAGAAAAGATACCAATGCTGTGTTGTGACATTACAATGATCATTGCCATATTGGGCATGGTGTTATGATGACTAACAATGTGATAGGGTAAGCAGGGGGGCTGGCTGGATTGAAATGGCATTATCATGTGTCCCAATGCTACCATATGTATTTTTATTGGGGGTCAACATTTTAATGCTCCCTCTTGCCATACCAATTGTATTTCAATTTTCATGCTACCATCTACATCTATTGCATTTACCAGCAGTCATTCACATCCATGTATCGTCATATCAATTAGGTCAACGAACAGAGCGAGAAATGAGGACAATGACTGTACAAACCAGAGTCCAATGAGGCAATTCAGACAGCGACAAGATCTCAAAATGAAATGAAAATAGGTCGATGAGCAGAGCGAGGAATGAGTACCACTCCCACGACTGCGCCTGCCCCAAGTGAGATCATCAGATGAGAGCTTGCCACCACTGAGGTTGTAGACGGTGGGAGAGGAGATGCCATTGTCAGGTGGGGCATAGGGACAACCAGGAGGAGCGGTGGTGTAGTTTGCGGAGGGGGTGTAAGAGCACTCGCCAATGGTGTTGATCAAGTTGAGGGAGTTAAAGTCAAGACGGGGAGATGAGGACGAGAGACCTGGCACTAGGGGCAGTTGAGCTGTGTGTGAGAATGAGAGAAATGAAGAACGTACGAGCCATGGTAGAGAAAGACTGATGCTGTAAGAAACAGTGACTGTACAAACCAGAGCCCAATGAGGCAATTCAGACAGTGACAAGATCTGAAAATGAAAATGAAAATAAGTCAATGAGCAGCAGAGCTAGAAATGAGAACAGGAACTGTACGAACCAGAGCCCAACGAGGCAATTCTGAATCAGACAGCGACAAGATCTGAAAATGAAAATAGGTCAATGAGCAGAGTGAGAAATGAGGACAGTGACCGTACGAACCAGAGCTCAACGAGGTAATTCAAGCAATGACGACGAGATCTGGGGGGGAGAGGTTGAAAAACACAGCAACAATTATGGATCGAGGACTAAGGAAATGACCATAGCAGAAATGAACAGTTGGCGATGAATCAGATTTAGATGGATCAGGTCCAGGTGTGGATGGATTTGAAGGGAAAGAGAGGGATTTGAACTCAGACTCTGCTTGCGCTGGAGATTACAACACATGTAAATTGCATAATAATTTAAATTGCCCAGTTATTCAGAGAGTGTAGCTGCATGGATGGACAGTTTATTACTGTAAGACGTTGGAAGTTACATTAACAGGTAGCTACGGGTAATACTAATTGACCCTTTTCCGGCTACGTGTGGTTCGTCCGACAGGCTGCTGAACCTGGGGTAATACTGCCCCAAGCTCATTCACTTCTACTGGATATACCGGAACAACTCCGGCTTTTGACTTACTGCTAGTAGCCTTTGCACGACGACCTGAAGCTGGTACAGATAGCCTATCATTTGAGACAGGATTGATCGATAGTCGGGCAACTTCGACTTGCAAATCAGTATTGACAGCGTTTAATGTAGTAGCCACAGAGCTGGTTACTGAGCTATTTAAATTGAAAGAGGGAATCTCCAATGTGGTGCGAGTATTCACGGGGATGATCTGAGATGCAATGCTGGAGTAAGAAACAGATGGAGGAATGGGTTCGGATGGTGCATGAAGGGTGGGTCTGGGCCTTGCTGTGTCAACCGCCAGCTCAGAAGGCTGCTGTCTAGGAAAGAAAGCGGGTCCTGAAGGTCCAGGCAATGGAAGTTGAGGAGCAAATGGCTCATGAACAACTACTGCGGCAGTATCCACTGCAACTGGGCGAGGCCCTGGATTGGAAACAGGGGAAGGTGGGTGCGATGGGAAAGTGGGTGGCTCAAAGTCATTCCCTATCTCTGATAGCAGCTCGTCTTCCATGAGCAGATGTGGGAGGAACCAGCGGGGTTGTCTGCTGACTGAGCAGAAGGGCAGGACTTTGAGCCAAATACGCCAGTGTTGAAGAAGTCGATGACGTCCAGTGCCCATCTCTGTTGGTCAGGGTGCAAAAGTAGTTTTAGATAGAATTCAAAGTCCATTTGATAATGGATGCCAGTTGCTTCGCCCTTCGCTGTGAACTCGGGGTCGTGTGATAACAAGTACCTAACCTATTATAATATGAGGCAGTTAGAATACCGAAGGTTTAAATGGCAGTTGCAAGTAAAACTTACAAACATTGCTGTGCAGGCAATCAGCCCTTCCGTGACCGTCTGTGCTCCCATGCACTCCCCCCGCCCCTTTGGTCCGCCACGTTTCTTGTTTGAGAGAACGGCCTTCCTGAACATCAAGACGTGAGCAATCTGCAAGTGAAAGAATTTAAAGCTATGTAGAAGGCGGATCAAGGAACAGAGTACCTTTACAAGAATGGCGCTTTTGAACAACTCACCGCCTCAGATTTGAGTTGGATTTGTGAAGAGGATTGGAGAAAGTTGCATGTACTGTGAATCACCGGGTTTCTTGAGCAGCTCCAGTAGTTTCAGATTGAGTGCTTTGCGAGCTTTGTTGCCTGAGAATAGCGTCGGTTTGATGTCCAGATCAGAGAAAAGGTCAACCAAAATGTCTTTCACATTCTTGATAATGTTTGCGCGCTCCTCAGTCACGGCCTTTGAAAACTTGGTGGATTCGGGATGCTCTGAATCAGCCGTGGGCAAATGTAATGAGACAATGAATACTTACAATTCGGGAGAACTCAGGAAATGTCCTCAGGGACTTATGAAGCTCTGGAGGTAGCATGTGGTACAGTTCGGCCTGCTCAGCGATGATCTGGCACTCAGGCGTCTGCCAACAAGAAGGGTCGCGTGGGTCAATGTCGGGCTGTGGTTTGATGGGGAAAAGTAGAGGTGGAACCCAGAGATGGTAAAGTAGACAATACTTCCTTGCTGCCTCGGTAATACTTTGCTCCAGTGAAGTCGAAGCCTTTGACTTGTGGCCACCTTTCCTTGAACGCTGCGCTTCCACCTCACTGGTCAACTTGTTGTAACACTTTGTCAAATTGAGGAATTTAGCATGAGTGTCCGAGAACGCAAGCTGAGCAATTCCAAGTGCCTGGAAGAGTAGTGCACCATCGAATCAGGTTTGATGGGTATAATAGTTGAACCAACGACCGTACCTTCCTGAGCTCCTGAGCATTAGCATCTGGAGCAGGGTTGAGCATCACACATTGGACTAGCTGCTCGTCGCCAGAATCACTGGCATTCGAATCGTCTGGAGTCTGCCTGCCTTGGGCGCCCGGACCCTCATCACTACTGCTATCGCTGAACGAAAGGCCATGCAGCACGCTCGTGAAGTCTTCAGGCATTGTGCGTAAGTAAAGCAACAAAAAGTGGCTTTGAGGGAGTCCGAGTCTACGAAGGGAGGTGGTTCAGGGTTCACTGAACACGCCGACATTGGGTTCAGGTTTTATAAGAAGCAGAAAACGGGCCTTACGTCGCGTCATGCCTGTGCCATTGATAGTAAGATTCAGAGTAATATTATATGTTCTGGCCTGGGACAAAAAATGACGTCTGAATCCAGCTGGATTTAGACATCAGGGAAACTATGATGGAAAGATAATCCTAGATAATCCTTGAAGGAGGTTTTTATTAAGATTATAATGGATTATAATGGATTATCAATTGCCTTCAAGGATTATCCAGAATTATCTTTCCATCACAGTTTCCCTGATGGATCCCAGTAAGGGTTCATTGTCGCAACCCCACCATCATTTACGAATCACGGAGGAAAAGTGTCATCATTGGGTTGGCAGGAGCTAATGACACACCTGTGGATGGCAAAAAGGCACAAAACATGCACTCCATAGGATAACAAGGCCTGCAGGTGATTCATGCCAGGGGCGCTGTGCATAGAGTTAGACATAATCAAATTAAACCACAAGGAAGTATCGGTTACCTGGACCTTGGACTATGAAAGGCATGCTTGTGTCGTCTATAGTATGTGTCAATGTGTGGTTCAGGTGCCGAGAGGAGCACGCAACAGTGAACCGGTACCCTACATGCAACTTTGACTGCCAAGCGAGTGTGTTGGCAGGTAGCAGCTGTGCGAGCACGACCCGAGAGGGGTACAGCTGCATATACAAACACAGAACGATTCAGATAGGAATGACCTCTGCTTTTGCAGGACGTGGTGAGTCATTTTGCTTACTCGCAAGATTGCCATTAACGTATCAAATAGGGATAGTTGAACGACCATCTGGAGAAAGGAACAGAACGCAATGGGGCTGCGATCCTTGGTATCAGGTCGTCGTCGGTCATAGTGTCTAGAGCCTATGACTCGCAGGAGTGTCCAGGTGAATTTCCTAGAAATGAGCATATGAGTACCATCTAGTTCATTCACCTTTTTCCCAACCTTGTAGAGTTTGCTTGTGCAATGGAGGGAACTGCTTCGACTGGGTACAATGACACATGGATTCAGATTACTGGGATAGAGATATGACTGATTAGACATGGCTGCATCATCCATGGTACGCATATGGTGAGGAGGGGACAATGGAGCATGTGATGGTAATCTAGTGCTCTGAGAACGTGTGTAGGTCTGACAGACCAGGAATTGTATGTGGGGGCGGGACAAATACAATCGAAAGCACTGGCAGTACTCGTCAAGGAGCGGATTGTTCTGATTGAGCCCACAAGAGAACTGGGCTCTGAACAGCTCGGTAACGTAACAGAGCGATCCAATGCTTCCCTGCGACAGATCATCAACAAAACAACACTTGCAGAAGTAAAAATGTGACATACCAGATGGTACTAACCCAATGGACTCTCTGCCTTGCACTTTCTGCAGCCAGCTGTTTGACGCCGTCACCATATGGAAGCTGGAAAGGACATAATAACTCCATGAAAGAGGGGCAGTCACCCTCGGTAATTTGAGCACGAGCGGCGATTGTCCCAACATCTTCTTTCGCACTGGGGCGGCTTGGGGAGGGCACAGAATGCACCTCAGTACAATTGAGCAGATCCAACGTTGCGACATCTCTGCCCCCGCCACGACTAAGCAATCCAAGATAGAAGTAACATGTGTGGATACAGCAATGCTTCACAACACTGCCAGCGATACGGAGGTCCAGAATGCACATTCAGGTACCACAAATCACCCTTGCGGAGTGGCTATCAATGAAAGTTATGGTTAGCGCTATATATCAAGAATGCGCTAATCCAAACCTCTCGACTGTCCCATGTGTAAGCACCCAACTCGGTCATATCAAAGGGTGGGGGGATAATACCGCTGTTGACACCCTTTGGGGTCATCAGTTGATTGTGGCCACTATCCATATTCTGCGAAGGGGGTCGCTGGCCCCTCTTGACTTGTGAGGGGTGCATACGTAGGCCAACATCAGGGAAACTGTGATGGAAAGATAATCCTAGATAATCCTTGAAGGCAATTGACAATCCATTATAATCCATTATAATCTTTATAAAAACCTCCTTCAAGGATTATCTAGGATTATCTTTCCATCACAGTTTCCCTGATGAAAGAGATCTTCAGGCTTTACTACCGACAAAACGGATGACTCGGTAGACGATTGTGTAGTTTTTCCCAAAGCTGGTGTGCGCTCTTTCCACGCAGCGATGAGATTGCGGACCGACATGAGAGGAGAACGCGGAGACATTTGTTGTGGTCGGTGTAAAGGCGAAACTGTCGGTGAAATGGCAGACAAGGCCGTTGCACCCCTTGCCTCCGCAAAGGTGTTGGAAAACGTGCTCGCAAAATCCCTTGTGCTTAGTTGCATGCAACTCCCACCTGCTGTCGTCATTGGCCCCCTGGCGGGTGGTGCCAAAAGTGACGAAGACAACAACGCATCCGAGACGGAAGACACAGAGGAAACAGTCAAGCCAGCCTTGCTCTTCGCAGGGGACGAGGGGCGGGAACTTTGCCTGGTAGATGTCCCATAGCCAGTTGTCATGTGCCCATAACCAGTCGTGCTGCTCATGTACGGGGTAGACTGGCTGTGCGGGAAGAATGGACTGTGGGTACGATTGCCTGGCATTGATGACGCACGAGAGTGGCCGACTGAAATATCCAAAGGTATCACTCGATCCTTGAAAAAAATGATGAGGTCACCAGTTCTTCTTCCGACTGGCAGGTCGGAGGTCAAATCTGTCACAGATCTACTGTGAAAATGACCAGGGGAAGCGGTACTGACACGGTGGGCGGAAAGCCGGGGTCCTTCAGGAGTCGGGTTCGCGGGTCGGGCACCATCTCGCAGGTGGGATATAGGACGTGAGGGGATGTTCTCTGTATATTCTGAGATCATGCTGAGGCGGTTGCCTTTGCGGTTATAGATGGAATACGTATCAAGACTGGTTGAATAGGATGGGGTTATCCCCGTGTAGGACGACGGTCCGGAGCCACACAATCACTCAGTGAGTATGTCCTCAGTACTGTTGAATTCATCGTCAAGGCCATCCAAAGCTGCCTCTACCTCGGCCCTTTCTTCTACGGAGTTTTCTTCATTGTGTGAATCGTATGAAACACCAGATCTACAAGACATCGACACCCCGCATGTGCCGATGTGGCACTCTCACTGTCTGATTCAGAGGAGGCGAGGGGTGTGCCTAGAGTGTAACGAAGTAACAATTTCTTTTATCTTATCTTATCTTATCAAAGCCATGCATTTATCTAATCTCACAACATAGACGTGGACTTGTAACTATTTTCTTCTTCTCTCCTTGCGCTCACAGACGTGTTCTCTATTTAGTCATATTCCTTTTCTCACGAGATCTCATCTCGTTCACACACTCATTACTGTATGTCTTCCTTTTCATTTCCGCTTTATGCTTCCATTCTTTCCCATGGTTATTTCTGTGCTATGCCTCTCTTCCATTCTGCCACACCATGTGTGTGCAGCACGTATTTAATTACCGTTATCATATGTCCACATGTAGTAGTGTACAGCTTGGTCTGTGTGCATTAGGCCACACTATATAAACCCCAAGGAACTACTGGATGTCCTCCAGTTTAGTTCTCTTGGTCTTTCCCTTGAGATAAAGTCCCCCCTCATAAGTCCTCTTCCCTAGTCTCTAGTGATAAGCCTAGGATCCCTTTGCTAAAGGATCTTCAAGGTTGTTTCATAGAGTGGGTCATCCTCATCGTATCGAATCAGTGCAGTACAGTGTAAAAGAGACACACCAGAGCCCGTGTAGGAGTTGCAGTATCTTAATGGAGAGAACATGGATTGTGAGTGAATAAAGGAGGAAAACGTTGCGGTCCCGAAAGGGGGGAGACCTAGGACTAGAGCGGGTCATATTATACACCGCCTTCTGAATCTGAACTGACATTGTTGTCGTTAAAATCGGTCTTAGCCACATTGTAACTCATGATTATATAATTCAAATCCACTTTGCATCGACAATTTAAAATAGTATGTGCTGCCCATACGACAGTGATATCCATTGTCACCCAAGGGTATGATGCAGGGTGCAGGCCTTAGCTTGAACACCTCATGGACATAGTATGGAGGAACATATCACCGTCAATGTGATCGACAACAAAGAAATCGTCATGACTAGTGGGATCTGGATAAAGCAATGCACCACGGATTATTGAATCCACTGGTATAAATATCGCCTGTGACCGAGGAACCGCCCTGACACGGGTAAGCTTCAAATCACGATCAAGACGGTGTTGGGGGCCAATTCCTGCTGTGTAGGGCTGCACAAATGCGAATTGGAGGACAGATTTTATGACTATACATTTGAATATAAAGATAAGGCGAGAAAATGCAGTGCATTCTTCCGTGAATTGAATAAGGGCACAGTCGTAACGTGCATGCTCGTGGAACTTCGGATTGCATCTCAAGTAGTCAGTAGTCCACCTCCAATCGACCATAGAGGCGTAGTTGGCCTTGAGATACATATGTTCGTGCATCTGATTTGGGGAGTTAGGTCAGTGTGGCTGTTCCTTAGAATTGGGGGTGTGAATATACCTTGAATGTGGGCTCGATCCTTGTCCATCCATCAAGTTGTATACTGTACCATAGCTAGGAAGGCAACAATTGACGAAGTCTGTGAATTTACGGCAGAAGTTTTTAAATGCACGATCCATGCGGTGTGCATCCTCGATCTCTGTGATGGTAGACGGCAGACACGGAGCACCCAGATGTATGCACGTTGGCGCTCCTGGCACCGATGTATCAGCGACAGATTCTACCACCTCTGTGGCATCTTGGTCTGTGCTTGCACTCTGGCATTCATTCTCGGCTTCTATACAATCATTGAGCAATTTGATGGCCAGGCGGTGGTGATCAACACAAAGGATCTCAGTTGAATTAAACACACGACAACTGTCAGTAAATTAATAGTCACTGTAGAGAAATTTTCATACTTGTTTTTCGATGTCTTTCCCATTTGATCAATCAGCGTATGTGTCCTTGAGTGTGCCATGCATTTTTTCATTCAGGCGGATGCTATAGTTACAGGCAACTCCCTTCGATCAAATGTCCCGTATAACATGTTTCCACAGGTGGACCTTGGGGAAGTTCCAGTCGAGCTTGAGGGTTTCAATACCACTGCGCTTGGCAAATTTGATATATTTCTTGGATAGGTTATTAGCAGGTTCCATCGTGAGTTAGGAATGGATATGGTTTACATACCTGGAGTTCGTCACCAAAAATTATGAGTTTGCTCTCAATCATGGCAAGTGTTTCATCCGTGTGAACATCCAGACCTATCAGGCTGTCGATTTGTAGATAACTGCCGAGCATGCACAACAAGTGGTATCCTTCTTGACTCGAAGTTTGAGTAAGGACATCAAGTGCTGTATAG
>JBBPNW010000960.1:0-11930 GCA_038091115.1 Rubroboletus rhodosanguineus
CTGTGGGGTCAGTTCCCCAGGAATCTATAATCCTATAAAACAATATCAAGTCTTCTGATTCACCCAATAAGGTCTCGTCACAATTGTGCGAGCCGGTAAGTCCGTTTTACCGTTCGGGTGCGACTGACTTCGTTAGGTCGCGGCGATTTCGACTTTCCTCGACGACGTGGTGGATTCGGCTGGTGCATGGGACGTGTCGGATGCTTGCTAGGTGGTATAGGTGGCTCAGGTGCGTTCGTCGCTGCGCGTTTGTAGCGCTCGTGCTGACTCGCTGCTTCTATAGCTAGCGGCTGCGTTTCGACCCGTTTCGAGTCGTAGCGTGCGCCGCTCGTCGCACCATCCATCCGGCACTCTCCCCCATCGCATTTGACTCCGTAAGTACCATTTCGGCACTCCGTTTTGACCTCGCCGACTCCAGACTTCCTCAACTCGACGAACTCGCCTCCTGGCGCTATATCTGGATTCGCCGGTTTCGGATTGACGACGCGCCGCTCTAGGTCGCTCCCAGGACCTGGCCAATCGATCTGGACGTTGTATACAACGTTCAGGTGCGCCGGTTCGGCCTCATTGCCTCTCGACGACCTTAACTCGACCTTATCGCATCCTGGAGCGATTTCTGGCCTTGTTGACTTCGGATCATCAACGCATCGCTCCAGGTCGCTCTCAGGACCTTCCCAGTCGATCTGGACGATGTGTACATCGTTCAGGTGCGCTGGTTCGCCCTCGCCGTCTCCCAGCGATCTCAATTCGCCCATATCGCCTCCTCGCCCTTTAACTCGATTCGACGCGATCGTTTCGTCGACGCGTTGCTTGTTACTGGTTTTGGGGCGTCCTGGGCAGCTGTGGGGGTCGTCTGGTACAGCCGTTTCGCCGTCTGGGGCATTCGGCTCGTCTTGAGCTACTCTAGGTGAGTCTCGCTCATTTCTTCGCTGTACGCATTTGCGTTCCCGATCTGACTCTGTTGACGGCTCATTCAGCTTGTTCCTGGCGCTATCGTCGCCTCCAAGCGCTCCCGACGCGTTCGTCTCGCCGTCGGTGGCTGTGACGTTGCAGCTCGCTCGATACGCTCTCTCCCCCTCGAGCTCAACGCTCGGGGTTTCACTTGCGTGCTGGGTTCGTTCAGATACGCTATCAGGTGGTTTGGGAGGTGTAGGTGAATTGTGGGATAGTCTGGGTATGTCTGCGACATTTTCCGACTTGCGCTGATCATTTGCATTAGGCTTCGTTGTTGATCGCGCTCGGACCCTTGGATTTCCCTTCACCCGCTTGGTCGACGCAACTCGGTGCATCGCCGCTCTCTCCCCTTCGACCTGCGCTTCCTCGTGCGCTTCCCCTGCCGGGTTGATGCTGGCTGTTGCGTCTGCGCGCTCAGGCGCGACGCTTTCCCTTCGTTTGACGATATTGGCCGTTTCGGCTACCTCAGGCGCTCTGTGCCACTCTGTTCGCGCGCGGTCTCGCGCACTCGCATTTGCGACGTGCTGTGGGCCTGCGCGCGTGCTGTTTGTGTGCACGGTGCTGCTTGGTGGTTCGTCTACATCGTTACCTGCCGCTACCTGACTGTTTCCGAGCGATTCGTTTGCGCGCGGTAGCTTCTGTAGTATTGGCGGTTTAGTGTACTCGACTGGTGAAGTCGGTTTAACGAGTTCTGGGCCGCTCGCCGGGGTCGCGAGGCTTACGCCGTCAGTCCTTTTGTGGTCCGTGGTCTCTGTGCCCGGTCCCGAGGCTGCGGCTGCGCCTTCTTCAACTCTCCCGCGCGGTGTTTCACCCTTTTTCTCGCCCGTTCTTCTCTCCGTTGTAGCCTTAGTTGTCTCGAATAGATTCTGTAGACACTGGAACATCTCATGAGCAGTCATTGAGAGGCTGAGATTGCTGTGGACAGTTGGTGGGGTACTCATAATGATGAGGTACTGGGCCTCAGTGTCGCTGCGCATCCATGCGGCTCTACCCCACGGGTCCCATGGCTCGTTTGGCTTCGTTTGCGTGCCATTGAGTAGTCCGACTAAGTTTTGCGCTGCCGCTACTTGAAAAAGCTTGTTGCGGTAAGCTGTCCAATTTTGTCCGTCCGTTCGAAGTGCGGGAATTCGAGATCTTGCCATTCGGGAATTCAAGTGAGTGACTGGGGCTACTAAGTGCAGGCAGGGCTCATAACCTGTGGAATACTTTAGTAGTCACTATAATATTAGCAATAAGCTAGTTACCTGTGGAATACTTTAGTAGTCACTAAAGTACCTTGGTACAGTACGAGAATTCTAAGTAGGGGTGCTTATGTAAGCTATCTGATATGTAATCAACAATTCCAACAATCCATTCATGCATAAGTTCGAGTCAATGCTGGGCTCATTTGGAAAGAGGTCATGGGCCCTTGAGATGCAACGAATGAAGGACACAAAATTGACTAGTTATTTTGCATCTAAATAGTTCATATTCTACAACAATGCTAGTAGATCCGATTAGGGCGGTCAAGGAGCCCCATTTCATCCCCAGTCGACCTCCATCTTCGAAATCCATACTCTCCCAAAACCCATGCCTTTGGACCTATCCCAAGAGGTATGGGTTATAAGAGAGTCGACTGTACAAGCTGTATTATTATGTACAGCGCATCTTAACTGAGAACATCTTATGGGCCTCCTTTGTGACTCAAGTAGTGCTGGGTCGCGTGAGTTGACCGTCATCGCCTTAGAATCGAGAACCCGTGAGCGCTACAAGAGGTCAACACCAAACCAGAAGGAACATTCGGTTTTGCTCTAATGGATCAGAACTCAGGCTTTGGTTAAGGACTTGAGGTACACTGGCACCTCACCTCGACCTCACCTCAAGGTCAGATTGCTGATGCAGTCAGGACTGGTCAGGACCACTACCCAGTTCACAGAAGGGTGCATTGTTCAATGTGGTTTGGCTCTGTGAGTTGATGGTAGCTCCCTTGCATTGCTTGTGTGCACTGGGCTCTGCACTCATATGATTATCAGAGTTATATACCTTTGTCTACACTAGTGCTGCCACAAGGTGAGGTGACCTTCAAGTGAGGTGAGGGAATTCAGCTATCACAGGTGCAGGTGCAGAGCCCAGTGCACACAAGTGATGCAAGGGAGCTACTGTACCATCAACTTGCAGAGCCAAACCACATTGAACAATGCACCCTTCTGTGAACTGGGTAGTGGTCCTGACCAGTCCTGACTGGTTATGACTATCAGCTACTGTTGGCTAACACTAGCCATTTCACTGAAGCAATTAGTCCAAATGGAATGGCCTGGTCTTTGGTGCCAGACCACCAGGGCAGAGTTTGGAGACAGAGCTGCCACAATTTGGGTCATTGGTTGGTGATAACTCTGCCAGACAGGGTTTGAGTGGGCCACAATGTGCCATCAGCTGGAAACCACCATGGGGTGGAAACATCCAGAACAGAGCATGAAGAACATATGTATTTGGAGCAGGGAGAAAATAGGTCGTCTACAGGATGACTGTGTCCACTATTTATGTGTATCAGAGGCTGGTCAAGGAATGCAGTGGACTGGAATACATATCGTTGTACGAACTTACATAAGCCAACTATACAAGCCACAATTGGCCTATAGGACCAAATAGAGTCATCAGTAAGATAATAGAAAAGACTCTATAGCTTATCAGTATATTAGCAGGACAGTAGTTGGGGGACAATCTAATCTAGTTGATTCCGTCCCACATCCATTGTTCGAACTCGCCTAAGAATCCCTCGCTTATTTTCTACTCTCCGCCACACATGTAACACAATGATGGTTGCACCAGTAATGTATGGTTTACTACAGTTCCTGTCAGCAGCGATGTCGAGCCCGATACACTCCCAAGTCCCAAATTAGTGCAGCATCATTCAAGAATTCAACGACAACTCGGAGGCTTGTTTTGTGACTGTACCTACTCTATCTACTACTTGTTAGCTCTAATCGAGCCGACTATATCATATCTTAGCGTTGCGATCATGTCCTTTTTGGGTGGGCTACCTCAACCTAACTTGTGTGGCAGTGCACCTCACCTTACCTCGGAATCCTGAGGTGAAACTCCGACGCTACCTCACCTCGACCTCACCTCCTGACTGGTCTGACCATCGGCTACCGTCGGCTACAACTCGGTTCCGCTGAAGGTGTACGCCACACCATCATGATGCGGCACGTCTAATCGCGACAATCATGGAAAAGTAATAACACGCTGCCTCCCAGCACTGGGGACCGGCTGAGCCAACTTGGGCCATAGGGGAACTCGTATCTCAATTTCCGACCTGTTTCGAAATCCCCCAAATGCTCGTACACCCTTTCTGTCCTCCACGTCACACGTACACCCGATCTACCTCAAGAATGGAGAGGTAATGTTTGCGATTTCGGTCAACTGCTAGTGCCTGCTTTGCTGGTCATCAGGGTTGGTGCAACACATGGGTGACCCCAATGCAGATCAGCCACTCGCGCAATCGCTTTTACCAGCATCTCAGCCTGTCACTCGCGTTGAAACTCAGGAATGCTATGATATAAATCTTGTTTGAATCCCATGAACACGACATCGATCGTAGCCCGGCTTCCGATTGTCTTTCATATCACAACCCCGTCGACTTCAAATCATGGGAGTTCACGTCCTTCATATCTGCCTTGCCGGTCTGGCATTGTATATCGTTGGGCGTCTTGTCTGGAGAAAGAAGACTCCGCTCCCACCTGGGCCGCCTGGGTGGCCACTCATCGGAAATCTCCTCGACTTTGGGATGCACATTCCGTATAAAAGGTGGGGGGCTCTAAGCAGAAAATATGGTGAGTGCATAGTATTTGCTGCACAGAAGATTATGCACGTCACTCATTCTACGCCAGGCCCTATCGTGTCCTTCAACTTGATTGGCAAGCGATTCGTCGTTCTCAACTCCCCCAAGGTCGCCAAAGCACTACTCGAGAAAAAGAGTGCTATCACGTCCAACAGGCCACACCTTACGATGAGCTTTGACCTCGTTGGTTGGGGTAATCACACGCCTTTTCTACAATACGGTGACACGTACCGCAAACATCGCAAGTTCTTTCATCAGCAGATCGGGACCAAGAGTAGCCTAGAGCCGTTCTACCATGCCGAGGAAGCAGAAGCGAAAAAATTCCTACGCAGTCTGCTGAAGGACCCTGATGGTCTGATCGCTCATTGTCATAGGTGCAGTACTAATTATCCTCCGGTTGTCATGCTAAAATGAGAACTTGTGACAGAACGGTATCCTCGGTGATCCTGAAGGTCTCGCACGGTTACAGTGTCCAAGAAGATAGTGATCCGCTGATGGAGATGGGTAACAACGCCATGCACAACCTCTCGCTGATCTTGGCGCCCGGGCGATTTCTGGTGGACGTGCTTCCTATCTGTACGTTTTGCGAGTGCCTTCGATCATTTTTGGTTGTTTGATGGGTCCGGCTAGTGCGGCACTTGCCTGAATGGTTCCCTGGAGGTGGTTTCCGCAAATATGCAAGACAATGGCGAAAGCAGCTGAGCGATGCGACGAACGCGCCATACGACTTCGTTGTGGAGCACCTGGTATGTTTGCTCTTCAGATTCGTGGTGCTTGTGTGCCGATGGAGGGCTAGGCAAAGGGCGATGCTGTGCCATCGTTTGTATCGCAGGTGCTTCAAGAAGGTATCACTCCTGAGGAAGAAGAGATTTTGAAGCGGGCTTCTTTTTTCATGTACCTGGGTATGGTTTCCGGATATTCCTCTCGAGATGGTTCAGCTTACATTAATCGTGATTCTATGGTTTGTCAGGTGGAGCAGAGAGCGTGGGTTGGATTTTTGCATCAATAAGATAAATGAAACTGAAAAGCACGGTAACAGACACCGTCTCTACTGATTGCATTTTTCCTTGCCATGACAATGTACCCGGAAGTTCTGAAAAAAGCGCAGGCGGAAGTGGATGCTGTCGTCGGGCGCGAGAGACTTCCGACCCCCGGGGATCGTGATGCGCTTCCGTACGTAAATGCGATCTGTACAGAACTTCTTCGCTGGCATGCGGCAGTTCCATGGAGTGCGTATATCCACGTATGCGCGTTTCTGGTCTGACTAGAGTGTTTTTGTCGCTAGCAATCTATGCCAACACACAGGATATCATCTACGAGGGATATTTAATCCCAAAAGGGACGTATCTTCTTGGGAACATTTGGTTCGTGACTTGTCGAGAGACTTTGATTCGGGATCTCATGCACATGAAATGCTTGGTGTAGGTGTATGCTATCCGACCCAGAGACCTACCCCAATCCGGACGTGTTCGACCCGGAGAGGTTCCTCGGCGAAGATCAGCAGCTCGACCCGCGCGAAGTGTGTTTCGGGTGGGGAAGGCGGTCATGTCCGGGTATGCACCTGGCAGAATTGACAATATTTACATGTGTCGCGATGGCGCTGGCGACATTGGATGTGTCGAGACGTGTGGAGAATGGTGTTGAATGTGTGCCGAGGTATGAAATTGTGGAGGGGCTGTTCCGGTGAGCTTATCAAGCTGCTCCGGTGTGGATTTGCTGCTAACCACTGGAATTGCAGTCAACTCAAGCCATTCAAGTGTAGCATCGTACCACGATCGGAGAAGGTGGAGGACCTCCTGAGCGTTTGATGTGCTCGGCCGGGATGTTAGAGATGGTGAGGGCTGTACGTTGGTGGATGCTCCCACCTCCACATGGTAGGTCTTGATTTCCCTGTAAATACATACTGGTTGCGGTCTTCTGTTCTGTTTTGTGAGAGGATGAGTTCATGTATGTGAAACAATCCTGTTGTATGTTCGATTTTACGAGCTTCTCGAAACGTCCACTGTGGGTGCTACCTCAGTCGGGTGGTAAGCAACAGTGAAGGTGACGTGACAAATATACTTGATCGCTGATAACCTAGATACAAGCTGTATTCTTACATCGCACCTCAACACTCAGAACACTTGATGGGCATCCGTTCAAGTGACACTCGGTCGTGCGAGTTGACCGTCATCACCTCCGAGAACTCGCAAGCGCTACGGAGGTCAACGCCAAAGGACATTCGGTTTTGCTCTAACGGATCGGGTTACGAGAGGAAGATCGGCACGAGCTCGGGCACCGGTTCTCGGTGCCTTTAGACCCTTTTAGGGGGGGTTCCTTGTCGGCATGAAACCGACCTGGGAGTTGGATTTTCCGGCGTGGTCCGGCAGAATTCGGGATTTCACACAGTTCGCAGGAGTCCGGGGGATTCTGCCACCTGTTGTTGGACTAGTAAACATAGGTAAACCAAAGGGCAAGTGGACCCATTGTTTCCGTCTGTCTGTCAGCTGTCTGCCACTCGTCGCACTTGAGTCGTCTCCTCATCGCCGCTCACAAGATAAGTGCTTCCTTTTTTCATCTGACTTCGGTGCCGTTGCGCGTATTTCGCTACCGACGTTGATTTGAATAAGAGTCGTGTTTTTTGATGATGGAAAAGTCTCGCTGGCTTCCCTAGCAAGCACCCTCGAATGTAAATATTGGGTATCGACCGCATCAGGTTTGTGGTGGTTGTGAATCCGACGTATCCATCACATAAGTCATGTTGTCTCCTGTAACTTAGTGATTAGGTGCTGAATGAACTCGTTTCCCACGACTAAATGGTATACTTTAGCCAAGTACTCCAAGTCGCCCGGGCTCACCAATATCTCGTAGTTGCAGTTGCAGGACCAGCGTCCTGAGGGTTCGACGGAAAACGGGGGCCGTTGCATTACATGTCTGACGTCCGCACGGCCTATGGTATCTCCTGGTATGTCCCGATCCCTGGTCGTCACGGTTTTCTCCCAAATTGCGATTTAGGTTTTTGCAGACTGGCGTTTCCGCGCTGGCATACGATGAATGGGCCTGACATTGTATGACACTTGACATTGGTTCCGTCGGTGTATGCGGCGTCTCGGTCGCGGCATGCGGTGGATGCTCATATCGCACCGTCCTGTCGGGGTGTGGACGTATAAATGTGGGTGTGTTTGCATGATTCACAACGGATACATACCTCACCTCCCTGGAATGCAGTGGGCCATCCCAGAACTACCTCCATCCGTGCCTGTGGCGTATATCATGGCCGGCATTGTCGCAACCATCGTAGGGATCGTACAATTGTCGAAGCGTCCCAATGTAAGTCGCATTGTACCCCCGTTTTGTACCGTTATCATCCTTTTTTTTTCGTTCAGCTGAATGCGTTTCCCACCATTGGACCAAATAGTTGGCTTGGTTTGTGGTGGGGTGGTATCATGACCAACGCTGCAGAGATAGTACAGGATGGATACAGAATGGCAAGCAACCCCATTCTGACTCGGTATTGTGACCAACCTCGGTGGCTTTTCCAGCACAAAGGCGCTCCGTTCAAGATTGCAACGCTTCACCGCTGGGTCGTTATCGTGACCAGACGTGCACATATAGAAGAACTGCGAAACGCACCCGATGACGAGTTTTCATTTCTGGAGACTACGCTTGAAGTGAGAAGGATGCCTTTCTCAATTCCTCACGCGTGTTTCTGAAGCAGAATTATGGACAGGACTTGAATATTGACCTCATCATGGGACCCGAAATTCACTACAATCCCTACCACATCGCAGTGGTACGCTCACAACTCACTCGCAATATCGGGACCTTGTATCCTGAGTTGCGGGATGAGATCATCACTGCCTTCGACGAGATTTTGGACCTCAGATGCAATGGTAAAATGTTTCCAGTCATCAAGAATAAGAACTCGCTCATATTGGACGACAGAGTGGAGAAGTGTTCCAGCAATGACCACTGTTCAACAGATTGTGTGTAGGGCTAGCAATAGATCATTCGTCGGACTTCCGCTGTGTACGTATTCCTTTTCGTCCCCTGCTTCCGTTTTCGAGCCCCGATCGCAGGCCGTGACCCGGATTTCGTGGCTCTCAACATCCAATACGCCATTGATACCATGATGGACACCACTGTCATCGGGCTTTTCCCAAAATTTTTGAGACCGTACGTCGTTGACAATTGGCTGTCCACAGAGTTTTCCGCAGCTACATCTTGACAGCCTAGCTGTCCGTTTTGTTACAAACGTCGCTAAGAACACTAGGCGTGGTGTAGGGCACCTTCGTCCAATCATTGAGGAGCGACGGAAATACCTGAAGGAGTATGGGGAGGATTGGACCGAGAAACCCGTTGGTCGGTCTCATTTGTAGGATGCACCATATTGATTTTCTTCCTGTAGCATGACCTTTTATCGTGGCTGATGGATAAAGGCCCCCCAGATGCCACAGTTGAAGATTTGGCGATTCGTGTGCTGGGAGCCAATTTTGTTGCTATTCACGTGCGTCCGTGCTGCCATTTCTAGGTGTGCGACACTTACCTGATTCACTGCGCCATAGACTACATCCAACGTATGTGTGACTTGGTGATCCGTCCTGTCTTGGTCTTTTGATCATGCCACACTTTAGGTTTTTACACAGGTGCTGTATAACCTAGCGGCGAACCCTCAGTATGTGCGGCCCCTCCGCGAAGAAGTTGATGCTGTTGTTGAGAAAGAGGGATGGTCGAAAGCATCCTTGGGCAAGATGCGCAAAGTCGACAGTTTCCTCAAGGAGAGTATACGCATGGAAGGCAATGACATTTGTCAGTCACTTCCTCCCATCTTTTCAGAAACACACTACATTGTTAGTTCAAATTCATTCTTGTCCTCTAGTGGGGTTGGTGCGCAAGGCCAAAAAGGACTTCACGTTCTCCGACGGGACGTTCATTCCGAAAGGCACTCGGATCAATGCGGCTCTCATCGCATTGCATTATGATAACACGTTGTACGAAAATTCGGAAGTGTTTGATCCGTTTCGGTTTGCAGACATGGGCAAAGAGGACGAGGAAGGCGCGAAGCATCAGTTTGTCGCTACTTCCCCTGAGTACTTGTCATTTGGATACGGTAAACATGCGTGGTGTGCTCGTCTCTTACTCATCGCCATTCATACCCCGTGTTCATTTTTTTTTGTCGCTAGCCCTGGCCGTTTCTTTGCTGCAGCTGAACTCAAAACGATGCTGGCCCATATCGTGACGACGTACGATATCAAGCTCGAGGAGAACACCGCTCGTCCACGCAGCTTGTACATTGGGCCCTTGATCGTAGCCAACCCCACGGCCAAAGTGATGTTCAGAAAGCGGGCTCACCAACACGGGAAACATTAGCTGGCCTGTTCCCTGGTATCGTACATTTTGCTATGTGGGCACAGCTCCGTGCCTTTGTATATGCCGTTAATAATATATGCCAGTTCCCCTCCCAGTGAAGAAGACGAATACATATCATACGTGCTTCACACACGGGGCAGTAAGTGACTTATCACTGACGCAAACATGTGGGTTATCTTGGCGGATTAAACTCGAAGTCAATCATACGTTAACCCCAAAGTTCGACTATGTTCTGACAATCGATTTCACGCCTAGATTTCATGTAGCTCGGTCGTGGATGTTGCTAACCTCGTCGTGTTGGCCCTTGCCGCGTGCAGGAGTAGTATCTACTAAAGGGATATTGCAATATGTGGAATTTTACAGGATTTTACAAGAGGTTGCAAAGCGAGGGGGTAATGAATGCAAGACCGCTCGTCCGACCGCCGATCTCGCATCCAACGGGCTGGATACAGGCGACTATCGAACGATCTTGAAGCACAGCGACTGCAAAATAGTCTCCAGATGGCCAGTTAAACCATGCACTGAATTCACCGACGGTATGGAGGGCTCTCTTCTGGCCAGATTTTGAAACTCGTCGAAAGCCTCCCGAAACGCAAGGAGGTGGCGATTATCTTCCGATTCCTTCTTGGTGTGTATGCCACACTGTCACCTACACCACGCGACACGTTTAATCGCGACAATCATGGAAAAGTGGTAGCGCGCTGCCTCCAGTGCCAGCACTGGGGACCGGCGGGGTCAAGTTGGGCTACAGGGGAACTCGTCCCAATTACTGACCTGTTCGGAAATTCCCCAAATGTCCGTACACCCTTTCTTTCCTCCGCGCCGCACACGTATACCCGATCTACCTCAAGAATGGAGAGGCAACGCTGCGATACTAGGACGTCTTACGATTTCGGTTAAGTGCTAGTGCGTTTTATTGGTTATCCGGGTTGGAGCAACACATGGGTGACCCCAATCTAGATCAGCCACTTGCGCAGTCGCTTTTACCAGCATCCTCAGCCTGTCAATCGCGTTGAAACTCAGGAATGCTATGATATAAAGCTCGTTTAAATCCCATGAACACGACATTGATCGTAGCCCAGCTTCCAATTGTCTCTTGTATCACAATCCTGTCGACTTCGAATCATGCGGGTTCACGTCCTTGATGTCTGCCTTTCCGGTCTGACATTGTATATCGTTGGGCGTCTTGCCTGAAGACTCCGCTCCTGGGTGGCCATCATCGGAAATCTGCTCGACTTTCCGATACATGCTCCGTATAAAACGTGGGGGGCTCTAAGCAGAAAATATGGCAAGTGGATATATGATTCATACAAGATTACGCACGTCACTCAGTCTAGATCTACGCCAGGCCCTATCATGTCCCTCAACTTGATGGGCAAGCGATACGTTGTTCTCAACTCTCCCAAGGTGGTCAAAGAACTACTCGAGAAGAAGCGTGCTATCATGTCCGACAAGCCACACTTTACGATGAGCTGTGACCTCGTTGGTTGGGGTAATCACACGGGTTTTCTACAATATTTACGGTGACACGTACCAAAAACATCGCAAGTTTCTTCATCAGTAGATTGGGACCAAGAGTAGCCTAGAGGCGTTCTACCTAGTCTGGTGACCAGCCCGTTGCCGCGTTGAGAGGCAAACCAGCACTTGGAATGCTTGATCGGCCTCCGTTCGAGTGGCACTCGGTCGTGCGAGTTGACCGTCATCACCTTAGAATCGAAAACCCGCGAGCGCTACAGGAGGTCAACACCAAACCGGAAGGAACATTCGGTGTTGCTCTAACGGATTGGAATACGTGAGGAGGTTCGGA
>JBBPNW010000961.1:0-11929 GCA_038091115.1 Rubroboletus rhodosanguineus
CTTCCGACCTCCGACGTTCCGAAATCCAGGACGGACTCCAACAAGGGCGCACCACATAAGGTGAAGCCAAAGTCCCAACCCCTACGACACAACTCCGGAGATCCGGAGTTTTACTCGGAGTTCACATTTTTAACAGTATATTCAAACTCATACTTGTTGAGAGTCCCTAACAACTATGGCTACGCGTACCCGATCACAGACTCGTGCTTTAGGCGCAAATCGCGCCCCTTCCCCCTGTTACAACCCTCTAAGCGTCTTTGGAAGCAGTCGACGAGGCCCAGAACTCGTAGATCAATTCCGAAGCTTCTCCGCCCGTCATACCCCCGCCAACTCCGCCTCGACTTCGCGCCCTCTCCCGCAATCCCCAACTCCGGGCGCGCATATTGAAGTCGTAGACGACGATTTATCTACTCAGACGAGTGTTCGCTCGAGAGAGCATCCCCTCCGAACTCCCCCGAACGACCCAGGACATCAGGAAGGTCCCGGAGGTGATCCCTCCGATGATGACCCGGACGATGATCCTGAGGACGACGACCTCTTCCCCGATCCCGACGACGACGACGAGGAACATATCCCACGAGACACTCTCGCACAATTAGCAAGCACCATCCAAGGCCTTGCCCGCTCCACTCGCCATCCGTCTTCCTCTGACTCTACCCCCCATACCAAAGTCCGAGAACCCGATCAGTTTGACGGGACCGAACCCCGCAAACTCCGGGTTTTCCTGGTGCAATGCGAACTCAACTTCCAGGATCGCGCCAAGGCTTTTCGGACTGATCGCGCAAAAGTCACCTTCGCGCAGTCTTATCTGAAAGGCATGGCACTGGAGTGGTTCGAACCGGACCTACTCCTCATGGAAGATCCCAATCACCGTCCCCTTTGGATGGACAACTACAAGGAGTTCGTTCTCGAACTCCAGGCAAACTTCGGTCCGCATGACCCCGTCGGAGATGCGGAGCACCAGCTCGATCACCTGTCCATGAAGGACAGCCAACACATCAATAAGTATGTGGTCGAGTTTAATCGCATTGCTTCGCAAGTCCGCAACTACGGAGAAGGTGCCCTCCGGCACCATTTCTATAACGGTCTGCCGGATCGTATCAAGGACGAAATTTCTCGTGTTGGAAAACCCCCGACACTCTCCGACCTCCGTCACCTCGCTCAGGCGATTGACGCATGCTACTGGGAGCGCAAGTCCGAGATCAATCACCAGGTGAAACCCAAACAGTCCTCCGCTCCTAAGACCAACGAGAAATCGTCTGCCCCTACATTCTCTCCCTCTGCTCGTCCTTCCAACTCCGGCAATAAGGATTTGAAGGGCAAAGGTGCTACCACCTCCGCCCCTCCGAAGCCGGACTTGTCGTCGAAATTAGGAAAAGATGGCAAGCTCACGTCGGAAGAACACAAACGTCGTTTCGACAATAAACTGTGCATGTTCTGTGGTCAAGGTGGCCACATGGCTAAGGATTGCCCGAAGTCTACTTTCCGGGCTTCTAAAGGCCGTGCCACCACTACAATTACTCCGGAAGCCAAACCGGAGGGCTCCTCGGAGACAAAAAAATAGTCCACGACCTCCCTGACTCCGCACGGGATAGAGGTTGCGTTGAACCATGCCGTGCACTCCCGGAGATCCGCCTCAACATGTCCGCTCTTTTGGACCCTAAGTCCCTTATGCCATCCGTTTCACTCACCTCTTATCTGATTCTGTCTTTCCTTGCGCTTGTAGATTCCGGATCCTCCGATTGTTTCATAGATACGACTTTTGTTAATAAACACAATCTTTCAACCTACCCCGTTCCTCCGTTGCAACTCCGACTCTTCGACGGAACTTCCAACAGCACAATCACTCGAGCAATCAAACTCTCTGTCCGTTTCGAAACCGGTGATATCACTTCGACGACATTTTACGTCACTCTGTTGGATGGATCCTGCTCCCTTGTTCTAGGACACAACTGGCTCACCCGCTACAATCCATTGATTGATTGGGTTTCGAGCAGTATCTCTTTCCGCTCACCTGAACAGGCCATGCCAACAACTCCGAGCTCCCTTCCGCAGCCTCCGGTATCTCCACCTCCGGCTGAATCAACCCCACCCGATCCACCGCGTTTCTCCGACCACAAGGCTCCGCCTATTGCGCTCGTCAGTGCTCCTGCTTTCGCACTGGCCTGTCGCCTTGAGGGCTCCGTTCAATTTAGCCTGCAACTCCATTCCCCGGAAAGTGAACTCTGTTCAGTTTCCACCGCTCCAGAAGACATCGACCTCTCCGTGGTCCCTCCAGACTACCACAACTTTGCTGATGTGTTCAGTAAAAGCAAGGCCAATACCCTTGCTCCCCATCGCAAACACGACCTGAAGATCGATCTGGAAGAAGGTGCTTCTCCTCTGTTAGGAGCAAACTATTCACTTTCCCCTTCTGAGCTCGATTCCCTCTGTGCTTTCCTCGACGAGCACCTTGCCATGGGGTTTATCCGCCCTTCCTCCTCCACTCACGCTGCTCCGGTCCTCTTTGTCTGTAAGAAGGATGGTTCACTCCGCCTCTGCATCAACTTCCGAGGACTCAACAAAGTCACGAAGAAAGATCGCTACCCGCTTCCCTGCATCTCTGACCTCCTAGACGCTCCGAGCCACGCGAAGATCTATTCCAAGATCGACCTCCGGCATGCCTATCACCTAGTCCGCATTGCCAAGGGAGATGAATAGAAGACGTCCTTCCGGATGCGCTATGGCTCGTATGAGTGGCTAGTTATGCCGTTCGGACTTACCAACTCCCCTGTGGCATTTCAGCGATTCATTAATACTATCTTCACGGACTTGTTGGATGTGTGCGTGGTCATATACCTCGACGACATCTTAATCTACTCCACAGATATGGCTTCCCACAAGGAACATGTCCAGGAAGTCCTCCGGCGTCTCCACAAACACGGTCTCTACGCAAAACCCGAGAAATGCAAGTTTCATACCACTTCCACCGAGTACCTTGGATATCAACTCTCTTTGTCCGGACTTACTATGTCTCCGGAGAAAGTAAAGACTATACAGGAATGGCTGGAACCTCGTAAGGTCAAGAACATCCAGTCCTTCCTCGGGTTCGCGAACTTTGACAGGCGTTTCATAGGTACCTACTCCGATATCATTGTTCCACTAACCCGCCTTACTCGCAAGGGTACCCCTTGGAACTTCGATGACGCCTGTCACTCCGCTTTCCAGAAGCTCAAGGACGCTTTCACGTCTGCTCCAATCCTTACTCACTGGATTCCGGACACGCCTCTAATCGTGGAGACCAACGCCTCCGACTATGCCATCGCCGGCATCCTTTCCATCGGATGTCTGGATCAGGAGATCCGACCAGTCACCTACTATTCGCGGACTTTGTCTGCTCCGGAGCTCAATTATGACACCCACGACAAGGAATTACTCGCCATTCACGAGTCCTTCCAGACTTGGCATCACTACCTTGAGGGCTCCGTGACACCAGTCGATGTTGTCACTGATCATAAGAACCTGGAGTATTTTGCTACTACCAAACTCCTGATCCGGTGTCAAGCCCGTTGGTCGGAGTTCCTCTCCCAGTTCAACATGATCGTCCGCTTCCGCCCTGGACGCCTCGGAGCTAAACCTGATTCCCTTACTAGATGCTGGGATGTCTATCCCAAAGAGGGGGATAAGGACTATGCTTGCGTCAACCCTCACAATTTCCGCCGTATTTACACAAGGACAGCTCGCTGCGTCCCTCCAAGCAACATACCTAGCTGCTCCAGTACTCTGAACTGGTTCTCTGTTCGATGTCGAACAACTCCACAATGACATTCTCTCCACACTCCCTTCTGACCCATTGGCTTCAGTCCACCTGTCCTCCCCCAAACCCTCCGATTTCCGTTGGTCAGTAGACTCCGACGGATTCCTACGACTTGATGGTCGCATCTACGTACCAGACTCCGATGACCTTCGTCTCCGAGTCCTCCGGTACAAACACGATCATCCACTCTCCGGACATTTCGGACAGAACTGGACTCTGGAACTCATTTGCCGAGAATACACATGGCCAGGCGTAAGGACATTCATAAAAGAATATGTCTCGTCCTGCACCTCCTGTGCTCGCGCAAAGGTTCCGAGATATAAGCCATACGGTCTCCTCAAACAACTCCCCATCCCTGAGAAGCTGTGGAACTCCATCTCCATGGACTTCATCAAACAACTCCCCGCGTCCTCCGGATACACTGCTATACTCGTAGTCGTAGACCGCTTATCCAAACAGTGCATCTTTATCCCAACGCACGACACGATTACTTCTCCAGAGCTCGCTCAGCTCTTCCTACTCCACGTCTTTTCGAAGCACGGAGTTCCCTCCCATATCACCTCCGATCGAGGCTCGGAATTCGTATCTCACTTCTTCCACTCACTCGGGAAAGCCCTAGACATCCGCCTTCACTTCACATCCGGTTATCATCCGGAAGGCAATGGTCAAACAGAGCGCATGAACCAGACGCTCGAACAGTACCTTCGGATCTATTGTAACTACCAGCAAGATAACTGGTCCGAACTCCTGCCTCTCGCGGAGTTCTCCTACAACAACACTCCGAACGCAACTACTGGCGTTTCTCCGTTCTTCGCTAATAAAGGCTATCACCCCAATATCACAGTTCACCCCAAATGTGATCTGACCTCCGCCCGAGCTCGTGAGTACTCCGTAGACCTCGACTCCCTCCACGAATTCCTCCGAGAAGAAATGGCCCACGCCCAAGAGCGATACCAAGGACCCGCGGATGCTAAGTGCTTGCCTGCACCGGACTTCAAAGTCGGAGATCAGGTATTCGTAAAGGCCAAGTATTTCCACTCCACACGGCCCTCTAAGAAACTCTCCGAGAAGAATTTAGGACCTTATACTATCATTGCTCAAGTAGGATCCCATTCCTTCACACTCCGTCTCTCAGACTCCATGAAGTCCATACACCCCGTTTTCCATGTCTCACAGTTGGAACCTTCCGTTCCCAATGTCATCCTGAACAGAATTCAGCCTCCACCACCTCCAGTCGAAGTAGATGGTGAACCGGAGTTCGAGATCTCAGAGATCCTCGACTCCAAAATCGATCGTCGACGTCGCCACTGCCAATTGCTTTACCTGGTGAGATGGCTAGGATACGAAGGAACTGACGATGAGACGTCTTGGCTATTAGCCACGGAGTTAGGACATGCTACGGACTTGTTACAGGACTTTCACGCGAGGTACCTGGACAAACCCGGACCTTTGCAGGGCAATAATGAACCGAATTCAGAATTAAAAGAACTATCTACAGTACTTCTATATCTGATTCTGGGTGAGGCTCACAAGCCTCCTCCCTCAACTCCTCCCGCTCCGCTGCCGCCTCTGCCTGTTCCTCCGCACCGATCTCCTCCTCCTCCTCTTCCTCCGACTCCACTGCGACATACATCGCATCCAGAGCCTCCCTCACATCCTCCAAGGCGCCAAGCATCGCCGATGCTTGTGCCCTCCTCTCCAACCTTCCCTTCCACAGCTCCGTCACCACCTCCGCCAACACCTTCGCCACCTCCGAGAATTCGCCGCCTGCCCCCTGCAGCGACAACCCTTCTTCATCCTCCTCCTCGCTCGACACTAAGCTCGCCCGGCGTCGTTTCTTCTTCCGCCCCTCCGGCGACCCCTCCGGTCCCTTCTTCCGTTTCCGCGACCCCGTCGCCTCTTGCCCCAGTCGGACGCACTTTACCTTTGTGTCTATGCACCCCTGGCAAGACTTCGACTTGCTGCCCCCACGCTCACACACCATCCCCTTCCCCGTGCACCTACTACAATCCAGCAGATTTTCCGCCTTCTCCTTCCCCTTTCCCTTTGCGGCGCTCTGCTGCGCCTGCACCTCCTCAGCCTATCTCCGTCAGTTCCGATACTCCAGATTTTAGGTGATCGCACTCACCCTTTTCTTGGCTGCCTCCTCGGCCTTGCGCTTCGCCTCCTCCGCCGCCTTCGCGTGTTCCTCCTCCACCTTCTTCTCCGCTTCCTCGCGCGCCTTCCATTCCGCCTCCTTCTTCTTCACCTTTGCTCGCCTCCGTCGCTCACCGAACTTGGTGACGCTCAACTCCTCATCGTCATTCTCGTCCTCCGTGAGACGAGCATCGGACCAGCTCTGGACGTCGTTGACGGACATGATAGCTATGTGAGTGAAAGAAGGAAGAAGCTAAAAATTAGCACTTTATAGTCTGTACCTGTTTTTCGGACTCCGAAAGGAAACTCCCGCATTGTTCCTCGCTAAGGCCTTCAGGGGTTCAGGCCTAAGAGGGGGATACTGTCATATCCCAGATTTCTCTAAGTCTCATTTCCATTTCTCCAAACTCACTCCGAGTCTTTACAGTGAACTCCGGTGCATTCTCTTGCGAAACGCAACTCTGGAGTTCCGGAGTTCCATATATAGTATACCTTGTTCTCTCGCTTCTATACATTTCTCCTTATGTATTAGTTCTGCCTCGTAGACAACTCCATACCTGTGCTCACTTATGAGCACAGCTCTGGCTTCCTTACTTCCGGCTCCATACTCCTTACCAATACTCTTAGGAATCTACTTAGTAATACGTTTCTTCCTCCATATATAAAGTCTCTCCGAAACTCATGTATATCCTTAGTTTGAATATCAACTTAGATTACTCTCCTCATCTCCGTCCTCCAATTTGAACCTTGACGGTTCTCCTCTGATCGCACTCAACTTAAGTACTTGTACTTAACGTCTTTATCCCTCCGACCTCCGACGTTCCGAAATCCGGGACGGACTCCGACAAGGGCGCACCACATAAGGTGAAGCCAAAGTCCCAACCCCCTACGACACAACTCCGGAGATCATGTTCTTAACACCCACATTATAAGAGAACCTCCTTCAAACTTGAGGGTTCCCTGCACCAGCCTATCACTAATACCCTCACCTGCCCTTTTCCATATCCATTTGCATCCATCTGACCCCAGGCGATTGATTTTGGTCTCATCAGACCACACTACCTTCTTCCAGTCCTCTATAGTCCAGTTCTTGTTAGCATAGGCAAAATCCAAACGAGCTTTGCGATGTCTAGTAGAGAGAAAAGGGTGTTTGGACTTGACTACAGCTTTCATACCAGCTTTCTTCAAGTGGAGGTGAACAGTACTGGAAAAGAGAGGTTGGTTGATGATATTGGTAAGTGATCTGGTCACTTGGACAGCATTTTCAGCCTTCCCAGAGGTAATAAGATGTTGGGCATGATGAATATTGGCAGGGGAAAGTTTGGAAGGACAACCTCCAACAGCTTTGAGAAGGCCAGAACACTTCTTGGAATGAAGTTTGGATATGGCAGAAGGGCTGACACCAGTTTGCTTGGCAATGGCTTCACCAGAATGGCCAGAATCAAGCAAAGAGAGAATGGTGTTTTGTTGAGTAAGAGAAAGGGATTTGACCATGATGGTGGTTGAGAATCAAGAGGTGTGGGAACTTTTTTAAGCTCAGACACATTATTTATATGTATATCTTTGTTTGTACCAACAAATGATAGCAATTATGCTATATATGACTGAGATTCTACTTAGCAATTCAAAAGCTCAAAAACTCTTTTCATGATATTACCATATTGAATTGACTATATCTTCATAGCCTGTCAACCAAATCACATGACCTAGGGGGAAATCTTGTAGCCAAGAGTATGTGCTATTTATAACTCCACCAAAGCTAAGTGGAATTCCCATGCTGTGTGGCAGTGTGCTTCACACACCACATTGAGGCTCAATATGGAAAGGGTTTTTGAGCTCACTGTATGCAGAATGGAGATTAATAGCATGATGCCAACATATGGTGTGGCAGAATGGAAAAAAAAAGCATGAAGGGTAATTACCATGAGAAAGAATGGAAGCATAAAGCAGAAATTAAAAGAGAAGCTATTAAGACCATGTTGATCTCCTGGGGAAACTCCAGAACTCCAGAGCTTTAGGGGTTTGTCAGAAGGGCTGTGACTTCAGCTTATGTGCTGCACCAAGCTTAGGTTCAGCCCAATATTTTAGAGTGGAAGATCAGAGAGATTTTGGAGAAAAGATGAAGGTAGATACAAAGATTGTATCTAAGTGGATTACAAGCTAGATTACAGGAATTGTATGGAGGGTCTTATATACAGAGTTGGAGAACGTATTACTGAGTATGATCAGTAAGGGATTGGTAACAAAAAGGAGTTCAGAGGAAAACATAATCAGAGCTGTGCTTCTAAGCAAATATAGGATTTGGAGATACTGTATATATGAAGTGGAACTAATACTAAATGGGATCAGAGAATAAGAGATACTAAATAAAGTATATATAAAAGTCTGGATGTCCAGAGGTGTGATTTGAAGAGATCACATCAGAGTTCATATTCTACAGAGTTGGAGTTGACTTGGAATTCCAGGATATGACAGAAGCATACAGAGATGAATGTGAGAATGAGTTAAGATCTTGTGTGAACATATGTCTAAGTAAAGTGTCTGTGAGCACAAGGAGAAGAAAGAAAAGTTACAAGTCCAAAAGATAAGATAAGATGAGAAATTGTCACTTTGTTATATAAACTCTCTTATTTCTTCTCTTAAGATCCAATTTCAGTCCCACATTCATTACTATATGTTTTATAGAATGATTATAGTCACTATATTAAGGTAATGTCATATCCCATAAATTCCTCAAGTCCTCATTTCTGTTTCTTCATTCTCCTCCAAGACATTCTGACCAACTCTGGTGCGATCTCATGTGAGACACATCTCCAGAGTTCTGGACTTCTGTACATACTGTATTTAGTATCTCTTATTCTCTGATCCCCTTTCGTATTAGTACCACTCCGTACTTACCTCCAATTCTATGCTTGCTTAGTGAAACAACCATGAAGACCATAAAGATTTAGATCCTAGGTCACAACACAAGTCCCTTAGAAGTGTGGAGTGAAGGAAGTACTGAGTAGTGAACACCAGATGTCTTCAAGGGAAAACACCAAGAGAATCAAACTGAAGGACTAAGGTTGCCAAAGTTCAGTTCAGTTTAGTTCAGGGCTCCCTTGGGCTGAATCTGAATCTGAACCTACTGCAATTGGCTGAACCTGAACCTGAACCTGAACTGAGCCTTGCTGAACTGGTTTAAACCTGAACCTTGAAATTTTTTTGGAACACAACATCACCCAATATATTTTCATAATCTATCCACATTCTATTAAGCCTTGCAGACCAGGGTTTGACCTCCCATTGTAAAGCCTCAGCCTCAGCTATCAAATCCCCACTTGCATAACTGTTTTTCAAGATCTGCAAAGCTTCTACAGTATCAGAACTTAACCTGTTATGCAACAAGATAACCATAAGTCCTCCTTGGGAAAATGCATGCTCAGATACAGTAGAAGATGCTTGAATGGCAAGATAGTCACAAGCTATTTGTGATACAATTGGATACTGAGTGGAGTGTTGCTATAAAATATAAGTATGATTTATTATGATAGTCATAGGAACTTACACCCCACCACTTGACTCTATCAGCAACTTCCTCCAATGGGTTTTCCAAGTAGTATTTTAACTCTTGATGAACATTATAACCCCTTTTCTTTCTCTCCCTACAAGCTTGAATAGCTTTGCACTGACAAGGTAATTGCCAAGTTCTATTTTGTTAATGACTTGCTATAACCTTATGTGATACTGTAGCCAATTTTGACCATCTATTTCAAGTGTGGGAATTTCAAAATCTTCATTGTTGAGTTCAAAGAAGCTTGCCATTTTGGGATTCTGGTTGGGTGAGTGAACCACTCTGCACTGGCAGGGCTCATAACCTGTAGAAATCTATAGTGTAGTCACTGGGATTAGTAGAGTACTACATACCTGTAGAATATGTGTAGTGTAGTCACTAAGGAAAAGGCTATACTACACTATCTGAAATAAGGTATGCTTAGGTAAGCTACTGGTATATCAACCCATAGGAAATGAGTTTTACAACAAAAATACATAATAAGATTCAGATGGCTGTTTTGACTTGTATAGAATACTATATATAACAAAATATAGTTTGCAAATAATATATGTATATAACCTACAATATTTATTTTGGAAAAATATTTTGAGCCTCCAGCCATCTCAAGAATTTGCAGGTTTGAACCAGTTCTTCAATATGTGCCAGCCCCCAAACCTGAACCTGAACTGAACCTGAGCCTTAGGTTTAGTTCAGAGGTTTAGGTTTGAATCTTGGGTTCTGAACTGAACTTCAGCAACCCTATGGAGGACATCCAGTGAGGAGCTCAAGGTTTATATAGCATTTAGGAATATGCACAGACCATGCTGTATGCTACTACATATGTACATACATATGGGAACAGAGATTAAAGGCAAGATGCCAACACATGGTGTGACAGAATGGAAGAGAAGAGAAGCATAGGATGGTAATAACTGTGGGAAAGAATGGAAGCATAGAGCAGAAATGAAAGGAAGAACATATGGTAATGAATGTGGGAATGAAATGAGATCTTGTGAGAACATGAATATAACTATATGGTGAAAGAGTGTTTGTGAGCACCAGAGAAGTGTTTGGAAGGCCCTGCATCAGTATAGTTGGCATATGAATTAATAAGCCTTTGAACTGAGCAAAAGTCATAGATAGTTTTCGAGAAGTGTTGGGATGAAGAAAGTGGAAGTCTCATATCGTGTCTGGCCTACCTTTGAGATTCTCTGTCAGTTCCCAATATTGTAATCTTACATGCTATCTTACTTTTTTGGCCTTAGTAACCCCCTAAAGATCCTATGGTCTGGCTTCTGACTCTAGACCAACACATGGTAAATGCATTCTCTTAATTACCATTGGTCCAGACCCTTATCGCATACCCATGACGTCATTCCATACTTACATTACTTATCACTTTCCCACATGATGTCATACCCTATGCCCTTAAGGCTTACCCTACGCCCTACCATAGTCATTACAATTGCTATATAAACCCTAGCCTCTGGACTCAAACTCCTCAGTTTGATTCTAGTTGTCTAGTATTTCTCTGTTGTATACTTGTTAGGCAAGTTAAGCCCTAGTACAAACCAAGTACTAGAAGAACTCTAAGATCAAGATCTTGCACCATCACACACTATATTCTTTTGAGTACCCTCATCATTATCAAAGATTACTCTCCACTTTATCCTCTTTCCAGAAGCTTTCTTTTTTAGGTTTAGGTCCCGCATCACTCACAAAAGCTTATGTACCCTTAGTTTTAGGTTTGTAACACCCAAGTCAGATCCTTATCTGAGTAACCCTGCCAATGGATAAGATACTTGAGCTTTTTGCATTTCAAATGTGAGTCAATGATAAAGTCAACTTTGCATTCTATGTCACAATCTTCAGTGACTTTGACAGGTCCAGGCTTAACCACAGGTTGGCCTGTTAATCTTTTGTTATAAGGTTTAATAGGAGAAATATTCACAACTGGGTGAATTTTTATTGCTTTTGGTAATTTGAGCTTTACAGCATTGGTGCCAACCATTTCCACTACTGGGAAAGGACTGATGAACTTTTTGGTAAGCTTTTTAGATGCATGAGTCAATCACAGATTTTCTGTGAATAACCAGACTTTGTCACCTGGCAAATATAGTGAGTATCTGCTTGGTATTTATTGGCTTGAGCTTTCATTCATTCTTGAGCCTTTTTTAAGTTATTTTTAGTTTCTTCCAAAATATCTGCCACATCATCAGCAAACTCCTTAGTGGCTGACACTATAGAGGTATGTGATTCTATTCCCATATGTGGGATGTAGTTACATGATGTAACAAAGTGACAATTTCTCTTTCTATCTTTTTCTTTGATCTTATCTTATCTAATCTTATCAAGCCACATGTTTATCTTATCTCACAACATATGCTGGACTTGTAACTTTCCTTTCCTCTTTCCTTGCGCTCACAGACGCTTTTAGTTACATTCATTTCTCACGAGATCTC
>JBBPNW010000962.1:0-11920 GCA_038091115.1 Rubroboletus rhodosanguineus
CGTCTTTTCCTTTTTTTAAATTTCTCATTCGCTTTTTTTTTGGTAGGTATGGAGAACGCGCAAACGAGTATGGGCGCTATGATGCGCCGTCGGGGTGAGACGCACATTGATGGGTCGGTCTGCCCACGTTTGACTGATGTTTTTGTGTAGGCCGCCGACTGGCCGAGGAGGTTATCAGAGCCAACAGCCTCATCAACAGGGTTATGGGTCTGGTGGCGCGTACGCAAGCAGTTACGGCGGAGAACCAGACCATCACGACCAATATGGACCGCAGCAGACACATGGCCGCTCTCAGTACGAGGCACCGCAATCACCTCCCCCCGGTCGTGGCAGAGGCCAAGGTAATGCGCCTTCTGGTGGATTCGCCGATTCTCGCGTTGGAGAAGAGCGGTACGGCTCGGGATACGGCGGACCCCCCAGCGATCGCAGCGAACCCCCGCGCCGAGGCGAGGCTGCCAGTTACTACAACTCGCAGGGTGCATCGGGTAAGATACGCCATGTAGCCACATATATGCAGTCTGATGGTTGCATCTAGGTCAAGGTGACCGTTACGCGCACTTGTCGGGCCTAGCGCGAGAGCATGGGGACGATGACCCTGAACTGTACCGGCGGGCTACGCAGGGCTTGGATGAGAAGATCCAGGCGCAATCACAGTCTCGTCGATCGAAGAGGGATGATGACGACTCTGATGACGACGACTACAAGGCGCACGTCAATGCGCATCGGAAAGCATACGAGTGAGTAGAAAACGGGTGATGGGATGACATGCCAGATCGCTCACATGGCCGAATGAATGACAGGGGAGACGACCATGGACCAATGGATGCCGACACGATTGGGGCCGCGGCGGCGATGGAGGCGTTCAAGCAGACTACAGCTGCATCTTCCAATACGCCCGCAGGTGGATTCCAGACAAGCAAGGCGAGTAGAGGTTCTTCACCCCAGCCGGGACGTGCTACTCGAGAGGAGGAGGAAGGCGCGACTGCCTCGCGCGGGGGCTCCAGCGGGATGCAAGACAAAATGGTGCGTGGTGAGGGTGCGTCGGTCTCCAGCATGGCTGATGGAAGCGCAGATGGCCCTTGCGATGTCTCAAGCGGGCAAGTTGTTTGATAAGAAGAACGCAGGATCGAGTGCGAGCGGTGGGGACCCGTCAAAGGCCAAGGCACAAGGTGAGTGCTATTTTGATGCAGAGGGCGTGGATTTGATCAAAGTGGGTTGAACAGCTATGCAATCTGCTGCTGCGACTGCCATGCAATTGTTCGCAAAGTACCAGTCCAAGGGCAAGCTCGAGTCGGGTGACATGTCCCAGGTGATGAGTCTCGCCAAGAACCTGTTTTAGCGGTAGTCACAATGTCTGTACTTGTGTCGGGAATGGCAACAACGCGGCTATTTATGGATGCTTTTGGCTGTTGCGAATTCACTATAAATAGCCCATATATGGAGGCACGGCAACACCCACCCAGTCCATCACTTTTTTCCTCGTTTCGCTCGTACCACTCGCCGTCGTCTTTTTTCTCTGAGACATGTCTCGCTTCGCTCTTTCCACCCTCGTCGCTGTCGCCATTGCCTCCAGGTCGGCGCTCGCTCAGCCTGACCCCGCCGACCCAACTCCTCTCACTGCCAAGACCTACGCCTACCCCAGTGGCATTGCAAGTATCTCGTTTGTCTCGACTGTCCTCAATCCTCACCTTTTTTTCCGTGCTAGCCATACCAAGTAGACCCCGTTACCTCCGCCATCCGTGGTCCCCAGACTGGTTACAACATTTGCAACTCGACGACGCAGAACCAGCAGTCACTATGCCAGACTGCGATGACCAACAACATCGATAGTATGTTCATCTTTACATTATCATCTACTTTTCCCTCATTTGTTCCCTCAAAGACTTCTGCCTCTGGGCTCCTCCCCAGCCAAACTCGACCATTGGTGACACTGAGGCCTTGGAAGTCGCCTGGTGCACCAAGTCTGGCTACGGTACTCGCCTCATTCCGCAGGGTGCACTTACTGGTGTCCAGATGCTCGTCACCAGCCAATATATTCAGTATGCCGGTTTCATTGACCAGACCAAGGTCAATCTGGCCGCTGGAGACTATGGTGGAGAACTTGACCCGCACGGTGCTGACTTGGTTCGTCCTCGCACTTAACATATTTAATCACGTTCTCACTGTGCCTTGTGCCTCCGTCCAGCGTGGGAACCCTCTCGGTGGTCTCATGTACTCGAACGCCTTCCCAACGGTTGGCGCCAACAACGACACCTATACGCAGGTCATGGACTGGAATGCGCAAGTGTTTGTATTGTTATAGTGTTCACTCTTCCTGATTGGCGTTGCAGCTTCATTGGTTCAGACTCGTTCTGTCTTACGATCTGTAACCCTTCGAGTTCCGCAACCGATCAGTCAAACTACTGCCAGAACATTTACGACCTCATAGGCTGCGCATACAACATGCCCAACAACGCCCAGAACGGTACCTTTGAAAGATGTGACGCTGATCTCAAGACCCCCGTCGGAATTTATACCACCAATGGCGTTACCGCGACCTTCAGCCAGCCAGCCACCGGCCCTGTTACTGTTCCATACACTCCTACCATCCCATCGTCCTCTAATTGTGTGACATTCGCGTCTGCTGCTTTGTACACCGACCTTCCTGCCCCCACCAATGGCGGGACTACTACTGGTGCTTCCCAATCCGGCCAAGTTTCTAGCACCTCTTCTGCTGGTGCAGCAACTCCGACTACGAATGGTGCTTCTGCGCTTGGTATATCCTCTGCTGCCGGCATCCTTGGCACGCTCTTCGCTATCGCCTTCCTATCGTGAAAGCCTGTTTGAGTTGATCCCTTTTGATATTTCATCGCGACTTTATTTTTGGTACTGCTAACTTCAGTACGTGGTTGGGATGATTCCACAGAGATTTGCGCATGGACCCTGTTTTCCTACACGTTCTTGTTTTTTTTGTGCATGTGTGTTGAACACTGGCACTAGCCTGTCTCTTAAGTAAATACCCTGATACATCATACAATTACTCTAAACCTGGTTGGATGCATATAGGGTCCTCTGATCATGGGTGCCCTGGTACATGAAATGTTATATGGGGTCAATGTCCACCAATCTTTCTCGATGCCTCTTTCCATAGCCCGACAACGAAGTATTATGAAGCGGCAACAAGCTCAATGATCGATAGGGCAACCCAATACTACTCCCCTGATAGCATCTGTGACCATGCCAACCTGGTTAATCTGGTATATATGCATTACCTCTGACATGCTATTCGTGTCACGACCGCAGCAACTCGAGTAACGTGCGTGTTGCGTGTTTATGAATCTCCTATGTACTCGGAGCCGCTTCTGCTGTCGTATCGTGGATACCCGCCAAGCAGGCGGCTTCCATAGGATTATCTGCGAGAGGGCCATGGGATCGGAGATGTCGGCAGTGTCATGTCACCCAGAGAATGGTCAGTTTGACGTCCTTGTCGATATCTGCATACCCTCTCTTCATCGACGTGGCGTTCGTTCTTTATTCGAGTCTCCCGCATAAGATGTTGACAATACACCGTCCAGGGTTGAACATGATCTCTGCTTGCCTCTCAGTGAGGGCGCGAGATGACGCTCTCCGAATCAGACGTCCACGAGGCCCTTGAAACAGCAGATGCCGGTATGGTTTCGCTGAGCGACGCCTCGGTAGTATCACGTTAGCGGTCGTGGTGCCTTCAAAGTGACGCCTGCCGGTCACCGGCGCTCGTAAAGCACGGTCTTGGTCCCCTCATCTCTTTTCCGAACCGCACACTGAGGCACTCGCGCATGTCCCGTTCGATTCACGGTGACACGGTCCCTGGGGTGGGAACCTTGGATGGAACGACAACGACAGCGAGAGACAACGAACGCGCTTCCGAGAGGGGACGTTGGCGCGTCGGACCCACCTGACGGTGTCCATCCAAGCTGTCATTATCCGTTCGAGGGTTCGAGATGGCGGCATCCGCGACAAACGATCGGTTTGGAAAAAGGATCACTGTCAAAGCTGACATCGACCCGGACCCACCAGGGGTGTCTAATTAAGTAACAAGGGGCGCTCGCATCGGAAGTACCTCCGAAACCGGCGCGCAGCTCCCGAGGCAGTGACACTGGGTCTGTTTTTTTCTGCATCTGGTTGTATGGGGGTTGTTAATGGACGCTTCGTCGTATACGGAGTATAGATGCTGGGGAAGCATTCCCGAGGCGCGACATGCGAGCGCGACGCCATAGCGGCCCATGGGACGAGATGGCACACTTCGAACCTTCGTACTGTGGTCTTACACTGCTTGCAGAGTACTACTCTACATATACAGGTCCTTACTTCTAACTCGCAAATCATCCCCTGGACGATGGACGTAATTGCACATGGTGCATCGCAAAGGGAAAGGTCCACCTCATCTAATTCTTCCTCGCACAACCTCACGAGCGGAATGGTGCTGATTTCGAGTCTGCGCCAACCACAGCCTCAGCAGTCTTGTCCCTCACGCCCCTCAAAAACTGCGCTAGATGGGTCCCTCCGGTCCCCTTTAACGGTGGTCTTCTCTCCTCCAACCCTCCTCCTTCTGCCTCCTTCGCCGCCCTTCTCTGCCGACTGGCTGGCCCGATGATGTATAGCGCGACAATCCGAATATGCGCATCTCTAAACTGTTTGACAGCGTGCACTGCGCCATTATACGCCTCTATGAGCTTTGGATCTCCACCAACGACTAGGTTCCGTACAGGTCTCGGGTTAGCAGTTAGATGGCGCAAAAAGTTGCGGTGATGTCTCGGCATGTAGATTTGCATGCGACGAAGTAACGTCCACCTGTCATCGTACAAGGCGCCTTCGTCAACGTTGCAATTGTCCAGACCGAGGAAGATATCAAGGGCATGGATAAGCGCGCTCTGGCCTGCACTCGGCCCGGACAAGTTTGTCGGTGATTCTATCTCCGGGTGTTCGTCGAGCCCCTCAAAAATCCACTTCCTGTTCATCGGATCAGAGTCCTCGCCGCAAAACCAAGGTCGGATGCTGGAATAAAAGAACTCGGGATCGCAGCCTTTTCTGACGTTCAGCAGAATGCCCGTCAGCTCGTCGACGACGGAGGCAAGTTTGTGGAGGTATCCCGTGATCCGCCGCGCCGCGATCTCATCGCCAACAAACATTTCGTCCATCGTAGCGCGCATGAGCTCGAGGACTTCCACACCCCTGATCTCGATGCGTGAGGAAGCAAGATAAAACTCCTGCTCGTCGTTCGAGCCCGTGAAGAGGTCCTGACTGCGCAGGTTATCGAGCGCGGGTGGTGTCGTCCCATCTGTGGGAGATTTGAGATTCCAATTATAGAGAACGGTGTCGGAGTATGTTGCGACGGGTGGGAGCTGAAGATGCGCCGCAACTTCGAGGAGGGGGATGGATATATTGGGTGGGATACGAGTCTCAGCGTTTAGTGGGAGTGTGTGAATATACATGTGCATGATGAAGGTGAGCACATGATGAGCTCGCCGGAGTAACAGCTCGGATGCTGTAAGGCCCTTTACCGAAAGCATGGGTAACTGACATCCCCACGCGCAGAGGGAGTAATGACGAATACGAGAAGCCAAGATAATTAAAAAGGGTAATGACAAATGAGGCAGGAAAGAAATAGCTCACGTTATCGCGCACGCCTTCTCTCCACGAGGAAGAATGTGCAATCTCGTCTGCAGTTAGGCCCGGTTTTACCGCAAGCTGCAGTTTCGTTGACAAAGCTTGGTCGAGAATTATCTCCCATGGCTCCCATTCGATGGGGAGGCGGCTAATGGGGGGATCTGGAGGCATGAAGCCAGTTCGTGTATCGACATCGAAATCGTGTGCGGCAAGTGTGGTTGTGTCAACCAAGCCATCCGCTCCACCAACCACGAAGTCTGGACGGGGCTGATTGAGGAAATGATCAGGTGGCAGTGGACTCGACATGGTTTAATGGTGAATCCAACAGAACTCCAGTGGGCGAGCGGGGATGGTGGGGGTCAATGGGAGAAGGCGTTGGCTTATAAAATCAGTTGCAGACAAAACGATCAGCCTCCCAAATTCGGGTATCACTTGCAGTTATGTGTCATCCGTGGCTGTGTCACCCGTGGCGCCCCCGCATACGAGTGAAGCCCTCAGCCAGGTTCAGCACATTTCTACCCAGCTAACTATATGACGCTCAGCGTGTTTCGTCGTACACTTGACACGAGTCCTAGGCTGAACAAACCTCGCTGCTCTAGTTACGATGCTAGGATCACAGGCCACCCACCGTCAAATACTATGATGACAGGTAGTAACCAAGATCAGGACACTGACCTCATGATTTTGAACTGATCATTCGACAAAGTAATTCATTCCCTAATCTTCTGTTGATCCTGTCCCACCCCCCTCGACAGGCGCCTCGTCTGTCGATATTCCCAGACCTAGGGGCAGATGTGTCCTGCATCACGAAGAGACGTTTCCGATAACGGCGCGATTGATAACGAAATTGCGCATCGGGTCGGCAGCGCTGTAGATTGGCTCGCCGGCCACGCGACACCTTGCCATGTGTAGACGGGCATCGGGAACACCGCGAACGCTACCGCAAAGGAGGTGTCGAAGTAAGGAAAGTTGACAGGGTAGTGCAACTCACGGGTCGAAGCAAACATATATAGCCTCATCTCCCGTCGCAAGACAATTCGACAAGGCACCCCGATGGCACAGCCAACGAGATTCGAACGCGTGGCTCCCCGGTGCGGATTGGGTTCCGACGGTGATAGATTCAATTTGACGACCCGAACTTCGACGTCGATCGTGTTGATGTGCTTCCCGCTCCTTCGTGGCCAGAGATGACTTGGTTTGGCAAGTCGATCGAGAATGTCTCACAGATGAGGGTAACGTTGAGATTGGCACATTAGCGTAAGAGGATAAGTGTGATTCGCTGTGTAAGTCTCCTCTCGACGCTCAGCGATTGAGCCGATGTCGATCTCTTGACACATTGTGACGTCCAACGTCTGAATGGGAGGCGGAATGAAAGGGATGTTGAATCCTTCGGTCTCTGTGTTCTTGGCAGGGAAAGCTGCCTCATCACAGGGGTGCACACGGATGAGAACCAAAGTACGACGGAGAAAGAGTGGCCGGTGGATAAAGTTTAATACGCACAGCCAGGTTAACAATAAAACATACGCCACAACTTATAGAACAGACAAGTTTCTCTTGGAAGGTTAGATCCGTGGATTAATCGATGCAGTGCGCGACTCGAACGATCCGAAATCCTGGGAGGGCAGTCCTCTTTGATGTTTCTCGATTCGGGCGGGCGCAGGCGTAAAATTTCATGGGACAGCCATAAAACGACACTGCGCGGTCGGCCATAGATCCGGTATCAGGTCACGATGAGAAGAAATCAGGACAGGGACAGCAATGAGCCATGCCACGGCGTGACAAATTGGCCAATAATTGGTGAACAATTAGTGTACCCGCAACGTGCGACGTGGGACCGCAGAAACCGTCCTGCCCCGCGTCATTTCCTTTTTCGTCTAATTGTATCTTCCCTGTTTCTCCCTCCTTTATTGTGTTCTGCATTCAAGAAGCCGCGTATTCGTTTGTCTGTGTCCTTCTGTAATTGTAGTCCCTCACTACCAACACAAAAAGATTTTGCCGTGTTCTGCTTTCAGTCTCCGTTGAAACAAAAAACTTTCGGGCTGCTTTTTTGTTCTCCACCCGTGGTCCCAGAGACGCTTCTCGATGGAGTCGCCCAAGATGGACACAGCGATCACCCCCTCCACCTATAAAACACTCGAAACAATGGCAGAGGTCCGACAGCAATCTCCTCGGGTTATTTGCAGCCCAACAACACATCATCTGATCAAATGGCACCCGCTGCAGCAAACTATTACTCTCCCCCCACTCATGCCACTTCAAAGCAACGTGGGCACCGCATCTGCGATACCTGCGGTGCAGTAGAGAACCCATCGGTGCCAAAATTCCGCTATTGCGGCGGTTGTGTGAGTCTCTGCGATATGATCGCATACCATCAATATCTCACCCTGCTGTGCATAGATGACGACCCAATACTGCGTACGTTGCTTATCGTTCCTGGATCAGGTGGCGCTCCTGTATTCACATTGTTCCAATAGTCTCCCGAGTGCCAGAAATCGCACTGGCCATCTCACAAGACGATCTGCCAGCATACGGCTGCGCAGGTTTCGGGGGCAAAACAACACGCCATGAGCGTTGCATGCCCTGACGAAAACTTGGTTAAACATCTGCGTAAATTCGCATCCACCCATTCATCCCTGTTGGGATGGGCAGGATTCCAAGCGCTTCAACTGAAGCGCCTTCCTGCCAACATCCGGCAAAACGCCCTTCTTATTGAACTCAGCTATAATCCGCATGCTGAATCTCTCTGCCGGTACGTTCTCTAGTACCCATGCCTCGTGTTTCCTCCCCTTACTCATTCGGATCTCTCCAGATTCTCGGTGGCTGGGACACACATCGTGCCAAGGTCATACGTGACCAGCCACGATCCACTTGTTGCTGCGGATATCGATCGTAGAGAGGAACGATGCCGCCGCAGTGGCGGCATCGGAACGCTCGTCGTCTTGGTGCAATGCGGCGGCATCAGTCAGGTGATGCCTGTGGAGGTTGATCCACCTAGCAAGATCACCTGGGATCCAAGGGATGACTGGCCAGAAGTTCTTCGCCACTTTGTCGAATCCGGACGAACAGATTTTAAACCCATATCGACGACAGCCAGAGGGTGCGTTTTTCGTTTCGCCACGGTTCCAGTACTTGAGCTAACTTATGATCCGAACAGGATCGTTTACGGGTAAATCCGTGCACGCTTTCTCATATCCTTTGTCTTTCTATCGCGCTCTTCGGTTTTTGATTCCTTGTGATCCAACGTCGATCGTTGTCTGTATTATCCTTTAATTTGCATTGCTATCATTTCGGACAATCCCTTTGTACTGCTTGCCATCATGCATCTCCATACCCATGTAACACTAAAGACGGATCCCGGTGTTCTTAATGCCTAGCAATCAACGATATAGATTCTCGAACATTCATCGATTCATCCGTCGTATTGCAGTGTATGATTGATATGCCTTGCTGACTAATGATGTACCCCTTGAAGCTATACATCATCACAACCCTCGGCCACATCCACCACTTTCCCCCCCTCTTTCAATTCTCTTGATGACTACTGCGACACAACGACGACCACACACGTCGGCTCCTACCGACGGATCCCGCACAATCACACTTCGAGATGCCCAGCCACGCCCAGAAGACGACGCCGCCGCAGGGGGCGGTGCCGGATCTTCCTCAGGAGAACTCCATGCGACAGTCGGCGTACTCAAGCTCCGCGGCGGCCAACGGCGCGCGCGCCAACGTGTTGCTTGGGATGCCGACGTCGTCGACAACGAGGGATGCGGGAAGAAAAAGTCCAAGAGTGCGTGTTTCGTTTATGCCCCACGTGCCCCGCACATGTATGCTGACGGGTCCTATGGTTTGCGCCGTGCGTGCGACAGTTTGTTGTATATACCATAAGCCACGGCGATTCGACGAGTCGTCATCCGAGTCCGAGTCTGCGTCCGCATCAGACTCGAACTCGGACGAGGGTGGAGGGCGGCGCTATGGCGGTGACCGGGCCCATCCGACGAGACGGTATCATCATACACATGATTGCGGGCACCGCGCCGTGTGCCAAGAGGGGCAAGATGGGACTGTACATGAGTTAAACCAGTCGGACTCGGACTCGGACGCGAATGCGTACGAGCGGGCACCAAAGCGGAAAAGCTAGGTGAGTAGATGTGTACGGGTCTTTATGCTTGTCGCGGGTGTTGAAAACAAATTGAGAAGACTTCCTGGGCGTTCCCGACGTGTTATGACTTCCTGCGAGATCTTGTATGCCATTGGTATTATACCAGGTGTTGTAGCTGTGGATGACTTGGTCATCGAATGGCAGGCAAAAATGTATTTTGGCATCGGTGCAATATGCACGGTTTGTTACTTTCTGCTTTCCGTAGTCTGCCCCCTACCTGAGCCGAAATGGGGTAACTGCGAGACAGCCCGTGGATCGCGGGGGACAATGTCTTCATTGTCCGTTGAACCACCCACTAGTTGGAACATCGGAGTTAGTCACAATCAACCAGAATTCAGGCCACGACAACGAACCCCCACCCTGATCTATTGTGAGCGCTCTTATTCGATCTTATTCCTTCCTCACCTGAGGCTGATATTGATCACACAGGGCCGTGCAGTCCCCTTGGGTTCCTGGCATCGGTCTGAAGAATGTAGCTCAAGTTCTTGAGCAGTGGGTTGGGTGCGTGCAAACTCAGAACCAAATTGAAGTCAGTATTCATGATTTCATTGCACAGGGACAACACCCAGCAGCATGACGTCGCCATTGACCCATACATTTGAGCCAGACTGGGCTCCGTAAGATTGAGTTGTGTGAGGCAGACGTCACAGCATCCATCTCATACCGGCCACGAGAAAGATACTTGAGAGGGCAGTCTCCTTTCCGGCACTATTCCCTGGAGAGGGAGGCTATCGAATCGATGGTTGATTATTTCCCAGGCGCCGTCGCCGTACACGGTTGTGGGGGCACGATAAACGTTACCATCGGTGCCTTCAGGGATCAATTGGGGGAATGCTCGACAGAGTAAGTGGAGACACCGGCGGATGAGTATCCCGACCCTTTCCTTTGGAGTTGGTGATTCTGCAGAATCCGTTTCCATATCGTACGTGATATTTCTTGTGCTGTACTTCGGGAGAAGATTGACAACGTTGAACTTTGAGCTACTAACGAGTGCTTTAACTTGCCCACTGCCAACCGTCAAATTAATGATATAGGATAAACGCGCTAGTTCGACGGTATTAAATGGTAAGCATACAGGACAGCTAGGCTCTACTCGAGTGTCAGACCAGTCTCTTGAGTAGATGCATGTCGTTAGAAATGTAACTTGTACATACAGAAAACCAAGGGCGGGGAAATCAACAAATGCTTCACTGTGCAGGAAGACCCCCAAGCGGAATGATCAAAAACCATAGCAGGTGGATTCGAAGAGGTGCCGTGCCGTGCCACTATCTGCGCAACAATTCGCCTTCGCACTGGCACCCTATTGCTCCATCATCATTTTCAGCGTCTCCCTCGCCATACGAGGCTCGAAACGGAGACCCATAGGTTCAACATTGTGCATGGCGCCATTCATGAACGCCATGTCATCAAACGGTTTGGACTCATCTACGGAAAGACGAAACGACCAGAGGATGAAGAGAGTGTTGATAAAAAGGGACCTGCGAAGGCATCATTCCTATCAGTTCTGCAATATTTTCTCCGAGGAATGAGAGGACTTACCTGGTAGCAACGTGTTGTCCGGGACAGACACTAGATGGTTTGTGGTGAGCAACGCATCTGTGACGTACCCACTGGACTCTCACCGTCTACCGAAGCCAAAGTAAGGAAACCTGAGGTCATCTCTCAGGTTTCCATCGGACGTCAACCATCGCCTCAAGTTAAACGTGTCTGGGTCAGGGAAGACTTCCAGATCGCGGGAAATGGCCCTTTTCGAACCTGTCTAGTCTTGCCACCACGGACACGCGGAAAAGTCCACTCACCAGTGATTGCCGACCACCGTCGTCCCAGCAGGTATACAGTAATCGCCCTGGGAGCAGCTGAGAATCGTGGTGACGATGAACCGCAACACGTACCCAAATGATGTCTTCCGTGGCGCGGTGAGCAATACCTATACAGAAGGAATGTCACAGTCACAGTATGTCGGAGTGAGGATCTGCGCTGGCGGCTTACCAAGAGGCGCCAGAGGTCTCCATCAGGTGGCGGTGGTACAAGCGTTCACAGTTGGAAGTAACAACTTTGTAAGTGTGCTCGTCGTGTATCTCGGCGACATCGCTTTTCGTGCACGAAAAGGTCTGAGCTATTGTTGATCTTTTT
>JBBPNW010000963.1:0-11400 GCA_038091115.1 Rubroboletus rhodosanguineus
ATTGGCCTATCTGTCGACTGTCCTGGTGGTGTCCTTCCCTTGTAACCTTCGCGCTACCGTATTGGACCCAGAGGCACAGAAGCACTCGATTCTTCTGCAGATCTACGGCTTTACTTGGGTATTGCTCGTCTTCTCCACAGTTGTGCTGCGCAGCGCTGAGATAGGTAGCACCTACTTCATCACCGTCTGGAATGCGTGCGCCCTCCTTGGATGCGTCGTGGGTCTGGTTGAAGCGATAACGATGGTGCGTGGTTTTGAAGCAGAAACTGAGGTTGGGGATGAGAGCCACACCTACGTGGGGGGTGCCCGATACCAGGCTATCAGTACCGAGGAGGATACGAACGGACAACAGTCATCACACAGGATCGTGGAAGATCCTGAACCTACAGAGACTACGCCGCTTGTCCCGCGGGAGCACTTGGATCCACCTACCCCACCTCCAAGCGAAGGACAAGGCGCTATTGGATGGTGGATTTTGCAATTGCTGCTCGTGGTCCCCCTTCCTGTTATCTTGGTGTTCCATATTTCTGTCATGATCCTAAGCGCAACAAATCAGACTCTCATAGATGGAAACAGTCCTGCCTTGAGTGAGTCTACGTTAAGCGTAGCATTCAAGGTCGTCTTGCTCACAACGTCACTTTTTCCCCGGCTTCAGCGTACAGCGTCGTGTCTCTCTTGGCTCTCCTGCTCGTTTTGCCCATGTCTCCATTCGGCATCAACGCCCATCGATGGCTTACGCTCCTCGTGCTTGTCATCTTCGTCCTTTCGACCGTGTATACTTGGGTCGCATTCCCATTCTCACAAAAAGCACCGCTCAAAGTATATTTCGTCCAAACTGTGAACCTGACTACTTGAAAACCTAGTCAGAGTGCCACTGGCAGCGGGATGATTGGTCTAATTTGTTGGGGAGTGACATGTCCATGCCAACAGATCAATCCGTCGAATTCGTTGACACCCGATGTGAATGAGGGGGTGATCTGCGAAATGGGGGAATATACTATCCACCGCGGTAATGTCCGCAGTCCTGTGCGTATTACTCGAGTCACTTGCTCACAATCACGAGTTCAATGTAGCCATGGTATCGAATTCGACATCCTGCCTTTTGATGCCTGAGGTAACAGAAGCAGTGAGGATATGAACTATCGGATGTGGTCGGATGTCGCAAGCACCAGCCTGCTGTGAATTTAGGAGCCAGGCTGAACCAGTTAGGGACTCAGAGTTTGTAGCTACATACTACATAACCGTGTGTGCTTGTTCAGAACCGTCATCATGCCTTGGCCTTCAAAGATCACCAGAGCTTTTACCACTGACGAAAGATGGGCTGATATCATTGTTCACAAGAACCCACACTATGGTTCCTACAACAAACTTCTCTATACTCTATTCCCTGCGACAGTGATTTTATTGTCTCACCCAACTACACTAAAGGCAACTACTATGATGACCATACTGGCAGTGCAGACTTCTTTGTTTCATTTGAAATCACCTTTTTCCAGCACCCTGTGTTCGTCCTGCAGGTCAAGCCTTCCCAATTCTTGTCATTCAATTCAGAGCAAAGGGCAGCTGACAAGCAGATTCGCCTCCGTTTGGTCGATTTGTCTGGTGTGTATTGTAGATTGTGCTCTCTCATGATCTTACTATCAATTTCCTTCCTTCAGAGTCTGCACCCCTCCCTGTCCTCTATGGAGTCAGTGCAACTTGAATGGGGACCAAGCTCTGCTTCTATGAGTTTGAAAGGGCAACAAGGTGGATGACTCCTTAACATATCCCTGATGATTCTGAGTTTGTAATTGATGTTGCACCAGAGGAGTGGTGGGAATGTGATGTTCTTGAAGCTGATGGAGAGTAGCGGCTGCGAGCATTGGTAATGCAGATCACAGAGGCATGTGCACACCTTCAAGCATGACAGTGGCACACACAACAGGATGCTGTTTTCTTCCATCTAGTTGCCATTTATACATGTACATGTACTTATATTTCACACATAGTAGTCCAATGCCATTTGTTACTTTCAAAGAGTGGGGGATCACCTGAGCTACCCTTGCATCACCTTGGAAGGCCCTGAAACAACCTCGAAGATTGCTACTTCGTAAGATTGGCCCTAGGCCGCTCTAAGCTGCACACATTGAACCATGAAAGAAATGGAGGGATTGAGCTACACTCTGGATCCTCAAGGGGAAGAACCAAGAGAACTAAACTGGAGGATGTCCAGTAGTTCCTTGGGGTTTATATAGTCTGGCATAATGCGCACAGACCAAGCTGTACACTACTACATGTGGACATATTGTAACGGTAATTAAATAGGTGCTGCACACACATTGTTACGCTTGGCCCAGGTAGGGACGAGCGTAGACTCTAGGGTCAAGGGTTCGAGTAGCTAGACGGCTACTGGTGGTTCGAGGGTTCAGAGAAGGAGAGGTCGTCTCCTTGAACACAGGTTCAAGTAGCTGGACAGCTACCGGTGGTTCTAGGGTTCAAAGGATGAAGCTGGCACTCAAAGTAGCCAGGAGACTTATAGAAGTCCAGGGACGATGTATGAGGTATATTCTAGAGTAGATCTAGGTTGGGGAATACATTGTCGAAGGGAGAGGTTTATATAGGAAGCCTATGGAATGTTGAAGAACGAGATGGAAGGAAAGATGACTAAGTAAAAGAATCACGAAGAACGATGTGGAAGGATTAAGTAATACACTTGCTGACCGATCGATGGAAGAAAAGAGAAGGTCAGCGAAGAAGATGACTAATCAAAGGATAACTTCGTAGAGTTTCAAGATAACTACGTGGGGCTTCAACAGCGTAGTTGGATTGTCTGTAAAAGATAGCATAGATTTGAAAGGAGAAGGAAACAAAGAAAGAATCGTAACACACATGGTGTGGCAGAATGGAAGAGAAGCATAACACAGTGATTACCGTGGGAGTGGAATGGAAGCATAGATGGAAATGAAATAGAAGACATATGGTAATGAACGTGAGAACAAGATGAGATCTCGTGAGAACATGAATATAACTACAGTGACTCCAAAAACTGTTGCAATGTTTTGGTATTTTGAAGAGATGCCAGTGATGTGAGTGAGGGTGTGGGAATTATGCTTAGTCATAGTGGGATAAAATAGAGTAGACATATCTGGCTTGCCATTGGTACCCTGGTCATGTGATTTGGTGTGGTGCCTGTGACACTATGGATATTTCAAATCATCCATGTCATTGCAACAGTTTTTGTACTTTTGGCTTGGTGAACTATTTTAATATAATGGGCATGGTGTGTCTGACAGTGTGGGAATCATGCTTAGTCATCAGCAAACAAAATAAAGTAGACACTCTTGGCATTCTCACGCCACTTCGGTCATGTGATTTGGCTGAGTGGCAGTGCTGTTATTAGCATTTTAAATAACCACTGCAAAATTAGGCATTTTTGAAACATTGGAGTGGGGCATCTCAGAATGGGAGAATGGTGCCTAGGTATGGTGAAACAAAATGTAGTGGACATACCTGGCTATCAGCCGACAGCATGGTCATGTGATCTGGCCTAGTGGAAGTGATGCTATAAATACTCCAAATTGTCATATCCTTAATTTGGCTTAAGAAGGGAGATAATACCAAAATGGCAGAGTGTTTGGTTCAACAAATAAATGTCCATATATAAACAGTGTGTCTGAGTTTTAAATAGTTCCCATGCACCTTTCCTTTCAACTTCCATCATCATGAGATCACTTACTACCACTCAACACAATACCATCCTCTCTATGCTGGATTCTGATCACTCTGGTCATTCTATTGCCTCCACCACTGGTGTTCATATGTCCACCATCTCCAGACTTCATTCAAAGGAGCATTCTACCATTCAAAAGTCCTCTGGAGGTCGCCCAGCAAAGCTTTCCCCTACTAACATTTGTCATGCTGTACATCTTATTTTCTCTCAGAAGGCAGAGAATGCTGTCCAGGTCACCAAGGCTCTCAGTACCATTCTCAACCAGCCTCTCCATCCCAACACTATTTGCCATCATCTGAAAAGGGCTGGTATGAAGGCTGTGGTCAAGCAAAAATGACCTATACTTTCTGCTAAACATCATAAGGCAAGGCTGGATTTTGCTTATGCCCACAAGGACTGGACTATGGATGACTGGAAGAGGGTTGTATGGTCTGATGAGACCAAAATCAATCGCCTGGGGTCAGATGGGCACAAGTGGGTCTGGAAAAAGGCAGGAGAAAGGCTTAGTGAAAGGTTAGTTGAGGGTACACTGAAGTTTGGGGGAGGTTCAGTGATGGTATGTGTTACAAATGTGATGGACCCCCTATTGTTTTCCCTTAACGATTCCCCTCCCGCCCTATCGGACACTGCTTACCCCTCCCATTCTGGACACACCCCTTTCGCTGGGATAAGACTTGACCCGGCTGTGCCAGACACAGCTTGGGCAGAGCTATTGGAGACGGAGTTATTCACCAACCCCACCGCTTCCCTGGACCCTTTCCATTTTGGACATATTTAATCTTGTACGTTTTCTTAAACTGTTCCTGAGATTAATCTCGGGCTCTTTCCCTTTGCTATCTATTAATCTCGGACCCTTTCCTCTTAAGTCCTGATCTCTTATTCAGGACTCGTGTCCTTTTCCATCATTCACCTTATAGGGAATATCTCGAGTCACCTATGTAGTTTCCTATTTAATCTACGCCAATCTGCGTTGATCAAAGCTTACTGTCGGAGATGCTCTACTCCCGACTTCTACTTCTCCTGCTCACTTCTCCCATGATCCCTCACCCGGATATGCCAACGCCCTTCTCTTCTGGACAAGGAGATATCCCGCCGACTTCCCTGGACTCGTTGAGTGCCAGGTGTGTAGTCAAGACTTCCCTGGACTCGTTGAGTGCCAGGTGTGTAGTCAAGACTTCCTAGGACTCGTTGAGTGCCTAGTGCATAGTCAACCGACATTGGGCTTTTGTTGACGCACTCGCGTAACAGTATGGGGCTGTATGACTTGGGAGGGTGTTGGATATGCTGCCAAAATTGATGGGAGGATGGATGGGGACCTTTACCTTCAGATTTTGAAGGATGAACTCCAGGAATCTCTGGAGTATCATGGTCTCAATCCATCTGATGTCATTTTTCAGCAGGATAATGACCCCAAGCATACCTGTAAAAAGGTCAAGGAGTGGCTGGAAGAGCAGGAATTTGAGACTATGGTATGGCCTGCCCAGTCTCCTGACCTAAACCCTATAGAACATCTCTGGGGTTACCTCAAGAGAAGGCTTTCAGAGCAGGAAAACCCCCCTAAAGGAATGGAGGAGTTATAGGGAAGGGTTGTGACAGAGTGGAACAGGATACCCATAAAAGTGTGTCAGGAGTTGATTGAAAGCATGCCTAGAAGGATTTAGGCAGTGCTCAAGGCAAAGGGAGGCTATACTAAGTACTAATACACCCCAATACTGTAACGAATCGTTGCACTTCGTCGTTACTTTCTTTTCCTTTTACTTAGTTCACTACTGATCACTACTACTGATCACTACGTTCTCTACAGACTCTTGTCCGTGTTCTATCACATGACCTTATCTTATCTTATCACGTCACATGACTTATCACGTGACCGTGGTAACCTTTCCTTCATATCACATTCCTTACTTCCCTTCATCACACATCTAGACCTTACGGTCCGACTTCCGCTCTAGACCAACACATGGTAACTGCATTCCTTTAATTACCGTTGGTCCAGATCCTTTCCCGCAGTCCATGACATCATTACATTACTTCCTTACTCATCCGATTCCCACATGATGTCATACCCTACGACCTACTTCCTTATTTAGCATATACCTAGATGGTCCGTGCATGTACTTCTACTGTATAAATACCAGGACTCCCTAAACGAACACCCCAGTTCATTTATAGTCGATCTCCTTTGTCTTAAGCTTTGTGCTAAGCAAGTCACAACTTCCCTTCCTTAAGACATCGCGCTAAGTGGTCTACAAACCCACTAATGTCCGTCAAGGATCAAGTGACACAAGTGACCTACTACGGTCTTATCCTATGAGAGTCCAAGTTCTACAAGTCTACATCCCCTTTCCTTATCTTGGTTGTTGCCATTACACGTTCACGTATCTCTACGGATCCTTGATACGTTTCAGGTAGAGGGTTCTGACGTCATAGGTCTGGACTGTGACATCATAGGTCATGTGATGAAAGTCTAGAGCGGTCTATAAAGACACGTCTAGGTGCAAAGCACAAGGCACAAAGTCTATAGTAAAATAGGTCTTGTAAGTAGGAAATAGTCCGTTAGACAATAAGAAACTAAATAGTTTCAATACACTCCGGTACTGTCTTTCTCTTACCTTCCTGCGGTTGACCCCAAGGGGGAGTATCGTCATGACTTCCACTTTTCCACACCTACACCTGTCTCTCCTGCTCTGTTCGAGTTATCGTTTAGCTCTGCCACAAGCACTGCTATGAATACTCCAGAACAGACTCCTCATGCAGAGACTACAGAACTCTATGACCTTTCCTCTTGTTTGGGCTTTGCTCCCAGACTCCCGGTATACAAAACAGTTTACTCGGATCCTATACCTCCAATGATGGCATCTCCCAAAGCCGTTCAAGGCTCTCCAGCTTTGACTGAGATTTCCGCACCTACTTCTCCGATAGTTTCTGAATGGTCCGTTGAACTCGAGGAAGATCCACTTATGGATTCCATTTACACAACTCCTCATGCTCGACCAACGGTGCCAAGGCCTATTTCGCCTTTGGAATTAGATTTCTCGGAATCAGCACCTGAATCTTCTCCGGAACTGACTCGTATAACTGTGGTCGCTCTTCTGATAGAAGACGATAGCTTTGACGATGTGGATTTACAAGTGACAGTGCAGACATTGGTGACAGAGGATATTGCAGCTTCAACCACAGCACCAGAGATCGTTCCTTCTTCATCTTCTCAGATCATTTTATTAAATCATACTAACGAGATTCCTTTTCATCAGACCTTTTTTGCCTACCTCTTTATTTTTTAAAGATCAACCAACAAAATGACTTCTTCTTTCAAGATCGACTCTTCCATCCAATCTCGTATTCCTGTTCTTACCGGCTCTGGGAACTATTCGCAATGGGCCACTATCATGCGATCAGTTCTTAATATGCAGAACTGGTGGGGATATATCAACGGTGGTTTCCAATATGCCTCCCAGAACACTGCTGATTTACGGAGTACCTTCGTTAAAGGTGACGGTGCCACTTAGGCACTTATTGCAATTTATATCTCTCCAGATATGCAACATCTCCAGGAGTTCGACTATGACATGAACCATTCTGCTCTCTCAAGGATTCTTTGGAACAAGTTGGCAAACTTTTATGCGCCAACTGGTGTTACCGGACAGTTTTATCTGTTCCGAGAGGCCATTCATTTCTCAGTAGACAAATGAAAGGACCTTTCTCCTCAGCTTAACAAGCTATTCTCGACGTTCAACCAAGTGTCGTCCACCAGTTTGACTCTTTCCGACCAACTTAAGGCAATGATTATTCTTTCTGCCTTACCATCCTCGTTCGACACCCTTGTCTCTACCCTCGTTCAAACTCAGGCTACCGCCAACATGACATCGGACAAGATCCTTCCCAAGATTATGTCCGAGACCTCTCTTCAAGCCTCTACTTCCGCTCCCCTTGCCACTCGCGTTTCTGCTTCTCAGAACAGAATGAACGCAATTCGTCGTGCTCCAAACTCTCCCTCATGCACTCATTGTGGCAAACCAGGCCACACAGTTGATCACTGTTGGGCAAAGCATGGGAAACCTGCTCCCCAATGACCCTCTGGTTCTGGACCTTCGCGTCCTCAACAGAGGAGACCACAACAGAATGTGGCCGCTGGCCCTTCTTCTCAACCGGCACAAGGGAACGCTGTCCAGAAACGGCAGCAATGTTCTAATTTTGCGCATCAACAGGCGAATCGCGGTAAAGGGAAAGGATGCGCTAATGAAGTATCCGGCTTTGATGATGAAGACAGTGGATTTGCCCATATCGTTGATTTGGACAACATGGAGATAGACGACGAGCCCGTACATTGATCTTGGAACGATGTAGGTGTCGAGGTATCAAGGTTCGGTCACCCAGATCCAATTGCTCCAGATCCTGTCTTTCGACCCCACTCCACCTAGTTGCTCTCCAGTAGCTAGGACTGGAGACATTCCAAGATGTACTGGAGAAGTATCGTTGTACTTTAACGACACCCGTAGAAATGGAGACGGTACATGGAAACATGTGCACGGAGCAACCGGCTGTGACCTTATCATTTGGGATGGATCTTGTTATGAACCTAAACTCAGGGAACATAAGGTTTCAGGGAGTAACGCGGGACCTAAACCAAAAGAGGAGGATCTTCTAGAAAAGAGGTAAAAGCGGTAATGATCTTGAGAACGATGAAGGATAACTCAAAGGAGTATAGCTCGCGATGGTACAAGATAAAGATCTTGGAGTTCTTCTGTACTTGGTTCATACTAGGGCTTACTTTGCCTAGCAAGTATGCAACAGAGAATACTGGACGACTAGAATCGAACTGAAGAGTTTGAGTCCAGAGGCCAGGGTTTATATAGAAATGGTAACAACTGTGCTAGGGCTAAGGGTAGGCCTTAAGGGCGTAGGGTACGACATCATGAGAGAGATAGCTGAGTAAGTAAGAATGGAATGATGTCATGGGTGTGCGATAAGGGTCTGGACCAACGGTAATTAAATGAATGTGTATACCGTGTGTTGGTCTAGAGTCGGGAGCTGGACTGTAAGGTCTAGGCAAGGGTAAAGGATGAAGCGAATGTAGGGTTACCACGATCACGTGTGGGTCATTCCCAGGGTCACGTGATGTGATAAGATAAGATAAAAGTGAAAAGAGATAAAGGTGTAGGGGCGTAAGGGGCGACCCCACCTTTAAGGGGGTACTAAGGCCAGAAAAGTAAGATAGCGTGTAAGATCACAACAGATCTGCCGCATATGAGGAAACAGGTTATGTTGACCCCTCATATGACAATTTCAATTTTGAATGTTTTATGGTTGGTTCGGCGAAGTACATTCCACTGAAAGGCAGAGTGTCTTCTTTTTACCAAGATCATTGGATGGTTGACAGCGGTTGCTCTCACCATATTTCACCATATCTCGAGGACTTTTCTGATTTGAAAAAGAACAAGAAATTTGCTACTATAGCGAATGGAGACACGGTCACGATGACCAGTCCCGGAACAGTTGTATTTTGCTCCTTTAAAGCGAATGGCCAGTGTATTCCTGTGGTTTTGACTGATGTCTGGTATTCTCCTGACTCGTCCCACAGACCTTTATCCATTACCGCATTGACCCATCATGGTTATCAATGCGAGATATCCAAAGAAACGGTAATTTCCGACATCCACGGTAAAACGATCGTGCAGGCTTCTGCTTTGCGATCAGATTCACCCCTTCACTGGTTCCAGATTTTCATCATCCAACCAGAAGGACGGGTGAATACCATTCAGGATGTCAGATCATATGATCTGTGGCACCAACGCTTCGGACATTGCTCCCAAAATGCATTGAGAAATGCACATTTGACCACAAAGGGTATACCTTCTTCGGTTATTGTTCCAACTGACACACCTTCTTGTAAAGGTTGTCAGATGGGAAAAGCTCACGAAAGGACTTTCCCCTTGTCCGAGAAACAGGCATCTCACCCCTTGGAACTCATCCACACCGACTTAGTCAAGGTTCCCACTCTTTCTCAAAACAAGAACAAATGGATTTTGACGTTCATAGACGACTTCTCTGGCTTTGCCACCCTTCATTTCCTGAAATTGAAGTCATCTGCCATCGATGCCCTACGTAATCTGATCACATGGGCCCAACGCCAAACAGGGAAATCACTCCTATGCTTACATTCAGACCGAGGGGGAGAATATATCAACTCTGATTTGCGCACGTTCCTCTCATTGCAAGGAATAGAACATCAAACTTCTGTTCCATGCACCCCCCAGCAAAACGGTCGTGCTGAACGCTTTAATCGGACGATTATGGAGAAAGCTGAAGCTATGCATCTTCACGCTTGTCTTCCTCCTATCTTTTGGCAAGATGCTGTTGAGACTTCTCTCCACATCTATAATCGACAGCCTATGCATTGTCACCAATGGGAAACTCCTATCCAAGCCTGGAACAGTACTATTCCAGATGTTTCCTATTTCAAGGTCTTTGGATGCCGAGCTTTTGTCTTTATTCCCAAGGAATATTGGGCTAACAAATTAGCACCGAAAGCCGAAGAAATGCTCTTTGTTGGATATAAGCCAGGTACTAAGGGATACCACTTTTGGTCTCAATCCCATGGTCGCATTATCTCATCTTCATCTGCCACTTTTGATGAATCTGATCTCCCAAATTGTCGGAATGATCGAACAGACAAACGACAACCTTTAAATCCTCCGACACCTCCAAAAGGAACAAATGACGATTCTTCCAATTCGGATAGTGAAGGCCATCACAACTCCGATCATGTTCCACCTGGTAGTCCATCAGATTCCCTGATCCGCGGAAACCGGCAACTTCCGCCTCCAGATTCTCCTCCAAGATGTGATACCCCTTCTGATAAAGGAGATGGACACGAGCATCCTCCTCCAGTTCGACAATCACATCGATCACATTCTCATATGGAATCTCCTCCTGTTCCACACATTTATCGCAAGGAACCTTCTTCTGATACTGCTCCCGCAGTTCCACCTGGTCTTCAAGAACCTTCTTCTGTACTTGGATGTAGATGTGAACCACCACCGCGTTCACCATCACCACCCACCGAGGTCACTCACAGACCTCCTCCTACTTTTGTTCCACCTTGTCGATCTTCCCATATCCGGATTCCATGAATTAGATCGGATAACATTTATGGTGAAAGACCACCTGTTGATATCGAATGGGATATTCAAACTGGTCTTGATCCTATTCCGGAAGAACCAACACCGGCTCCTGCCACTGGACCAAGTAATTGGCAAGACCCTTCTGATTCTGAAATGGATCAACATCCAGAAGAGTTCTTTTCAGGAACTTTTATTAATCATCTACTCGCTGCCGCTGTGCAGACAAATGAAGTTCTGAAGCACTACTTGTTGTAAATCGAAGATTTGCGGTACGTCGAGGATAGATTACATAATCCCGAGCACGCATTATTGCAGACATTTTTCCCACTGTCGCACCTCAGTCCAGTACTCAATACTCGAGACTGAGGTGAGACAGTTTCATTTAGCTATACACCTTTTTTTTTTTACTGATAGCTTCTAGTTTAACTCGTCTGCTCGTTAGGTTAGTTACCCTTTCTAGTCCAGTACTCAATACTCGAGACTGAGTTTAACTCGTCTGCTCGTTAGCCTATTTTCGTCACAGAACAAAAGGTTATGAGCCCTGTGCTCTAGAAAGTAACATTCAAA
>JBBPNW010000964.1:0-11919 GCA_038091115.1 Rubroboletus rhodosanguineus
CCGACTACGCCTTGAGCTTCCAGGATGCCGAAGGATGTGCGGAGGTGTGGAACTTCATTATAGAGGTCCAACGTCACTTGAATTCCGGAGGTCAGCACCGTTTCGCCCTTAGCCCACGCCTCGTTCCGTTCCCTCTTATATCTCTGACTGATGCATATCTCATATGAATCTCACCCAGAAGATCAGGGCATTGGCTCGTCGTCTCCAGGTGGCGAGCATTCTGCAACCACTGTCAATATTATCCGCACCGGTCATCTGCCCACTCCTCAGCTCGGCAACATACAAGATATCGAGGGCGCGATCAAAACCCTTTCGAGGGGTCAAGCAGTCAAGGAAAAGATATGCGAGTACATACAGCGCGAGGTAGGCCGTGTTCTACAGTCCCACACATCCTCAGTTTCGGGTCACATTTTGACGAGAATGATAGCACTACATCAAGGCTCTAATCGATGTCCTGAACATGGCAGAAGACCTCGAGAGCCTAGACAACCTGCATGCCCTATGCAGTCTAATGCAAACCATCTGTAAGTGCATGATTTTGTTTAGTTGGCGTCATTAATATTATGCAGTGATGATGAACGACCATGGGATTTACGAGCATATACTCGAGGATGACATATTCTTTGGAGTGGTCGGAATGCTTGAGTGTACGCTATGCTCTCCTCGTACCTTCTGCGATCTTGACTCCGGCGACATAGATGACCCAGAATTTCCCACACACAAGGCCAACTACCGTGAATTCCTCCATGTCAACACACACTTCCACCAACCTATTCCAATACGAGACGACCTTATCCGGAAGAAGGTCCACCACACCTACCGTCTCCAGTTCCTCAAGGATGTCGTACTTGCACGTGCGCTTGACGATTCAACGTTCAACGTTTTGAACTCTTGCATCATCTTTAACCAAATAGATATCATCAACCACATTCAAAACGACCCCATCTTCCTCCACGACATAGTGAGGTTGTATGTGAGTGAGGAGGTGCTTGCTGGACCTAGAACGGGATCGGAAGACGAAGGGGACGAAGAGAGGGCATCGAAGAGCCCAGGGAGGAAACCTCACGAGAAGATCCCAAATGGACACGGAGCGCGAAGCGCCACACAGTTCTCATTTGGCCCTGCAGGCAACCTCACTGAAAGCGATATTGCATTCCGTCGTGAGGTCGTCTCACTCATTCAGCAGCTCTGCGCAATGGGCAAGAATGTCCAGCTACCTGCACGATTGGCACTCTTCCGAACACTGGTTGACCGAGGGATTTTATTCGCTGTCCAATGGGCCTTTTCGTTACCTGAAAAGGAAGAGACGTCGAAGAGTGTAGTCAGCTACGCAGGCGAGATCATGGCTATCTTACTTGATCACGACTTGCATGGCGTCCGCGGACATGTATGCAAACAAGCCGCTGCTCTTGAAAGAGAGAAAGAGGCTGGCCGGTTAGGAGCTGACAAGGCAGAGACACTTTTGAAACTAATGTGTCGAGTCGTCGTGCAGAGTCGGGACGTGGCAGTGCAGTGTCAGATTGGTGACGCGTTGAAAGCTCTGCTAGATGTCTCGCAGAACATTGGCGGTCCTGGAGCCACACCTGTAGGTGCACCCTCTACAGTCACTAATATAAGTTATATCACTAACGTTTTGACTTAGGCGGTGATCAACGCGAAGATTTTAGCTCGCCCGAAAGATGATCCAGGAACTGAGAGGTTTCTAGACTATTTCTACAAGAATTGCCTAGAGGTCCTGTTCAGACCATACAGCGATATACCAGATTTCAGGAAGCAAACAGGTGCGCAGACATTTTGCGAACATCAGGAACGCGAATTGACGGTGATCGTTCTAGATCCAGCGTTAAAGCTCTCGCGAGAGAAGACTAATCTTTTCCTTTACTTATCCGACTTACTTTGCAATTTCGCCCAACAACATGCTTTTCGAAGCCATTTCTACATGCTCTCTTCGAATATATCCGCTCGCGTGGCTACACTACTTGGCACTCGAGATAAGCACCTTCGACTGGGTTTGTGTCGATTCTGGCGGGGGTTCTACGATCTGATGCCTCAGCTCTGTCTTAATTTTAGCTGCATTCCGATTTTTCCGAATATGCCTTAAGACCAATAACAAGAACTTCCTAGCTCACCTTGTGAAGCTTGATGTTTTCAAGTCCATCCTCGAACTCACTCTACAAGAGTCACATCGGGACAACCTACTGAGTGCATCATGTCAAGAGTTCTTTGAGCACATGCGACGGGTAGACTGGATGTCTCCACTATGTCACACCGAAACTCACTTCACTCTTTTCAGGAAAACATAAAAGACCTGATTAGCCATTGTATGACAGTTCATGGAGACATTGTCCGGAAGCTCAGTGAAACAAGATTGGGTGGGCCACGTTTCTCTGCGTTCATTCGTCGTTGGGAAATCAATGTCGAGCCTTTACCCAAGGAGGAGGCCAAGAACAACCGGTAAGTCCAGAGCAGATTCTAGAGAATGCACTTGCTAATTTGTCACAGAAATTCCGCCAATTCGCGTCGTGTGGACCGTAGTATTGACGCCGAAGAAGAAGAGTACTTTAACGGTGATGACGACGAAGGTGACGCGGCACCTCCGTTCATCAGCTCAGCGGCCCTTGCAAGTCGTGCCGGTTCCCCACTAAACACAATCAAGCATAGACGACGCATCCCTATCCCTCCGTCCAAACTCCCACGGCCCCAAGGTCTTATCCTCCCTCGTACACCTCCCCTACCATCTCTCCTCGACTATGGCGACGAGGAGGAAATCGGACCCCCGTCCCCTCCGGAAATATCCCTCCCTGTTACTTCGTCAAAAGCTTTCTCCAATGAAAACTCACCCACACCACTTTCTCCTTCCATGGATGTACCACCAAGCCCACGGTTAGCGCATCGCCAAATCTCTCGACCGTCCTCTATTCCGCGGCGACGCACCCATGAAGAGGATGACAACATTCTAGAATCCCTTCTGCGCCAGAAAGGGAGCCCTTCTTCACCCTCGCTAAGCGAACCATCCACCAAACCGAGCCCAAAATCCCAATTACCCCCCATACGGCTGTCCGAAAAACGGCGAAGAGAAAATGACGACGAGGACGAACTGCTGGAACGTCTCGCCAGCAAACCCAAACGCACAGATCTCGGCACCCAAAAAAGAGATGAACCGGTCGGTGGTCGAGCCGCCGCGATGAAACCAGGCGATGACCCACCTAAACGGATGAAAGTGACGTTTCGCCCGTTGGGTATGACCGTCACACAGTCGACGTCGCCGGTCCCTCCAGATCCTGGTGCAAAGGATGGGGATATGGGCTAAATCTCGTGTCATCTTTGATGGGCACGCCGCGGGAGCTTACCTGTGAGAAATGTGGGCTGGATAGGACGTTCTTGTGCACCACTATTGAGCCTCATATATCAGTCCCAGTAGTGGTATCAGTTGGTACACAGGATACAGTACTAGCGCGCAAAGTAAAAAGGATTTCCGCAGATGTCACCCACAGCCGAAGTGCTGATGAAGGTGGCTGCGGGAGAGGGAAATGACAGACGCATTGGCATTAACAGTTGATGCAATAATCTGCTTGCAAAAGACCTGTAACAAGAAGTAGAGTAGGGGCCCGGCTGATGTACATCGTTTGACTGCCTTGCGTTTGCAGGACGAAGCAGGTCAACACGGGTTTCGAAATGGTCAAACAAAAAAATTACTGCCCCAGTGAGGCTCGAACTCACGACCTTCCGATAGTCATTTAACAGTCGGACGCTGTAACCAACTCAGCCATGGGGCACATAGCAAATGTCTGCACAATACATTTATGAGTTGCCTCTGGGTGGTCAGCCAATTTATGCGCATAAGACCAAACAAACTGAAGGGGGGTACATTATACCTACTGCGCAATCACATTCTCATCTGTTGATTCTCTTACCTCCCCTCCGAGTGGGTGAAGTACTCTCTCTTCCTCTGAAGTCTCAATTTCACTGCCCTCTGCTCCACCCTCGGCATGCATTACTTCCTCCTCCTTGTCGGTACTGGAGCTGTGTCCGTCATCATCATCCTGCTCCGTGTTCTCGCCCCTTCCCCCACCCTGAAACTTCCTTCTCGGTATAACAGCCCAAAACGCTTCCTCCCAATTCCGGGTGTCAATCCATTTCAAGAGGATTTCAAAGACCTGTTCACGCGAGCAGTATTACATTAAGCGCGGAGTCAGTACGATCATAGTAGCATGTAAGGAGCGAAGAACGGAAGACTGGATGACATCCACGTTCCAGGCTCAAGCATTTCTTCCAAGCTTGCAAGCGACAGGAACCACCGCGTCTATGAATTGATAAACGAACCTGGTTGACGGTGAGCACCTTGCGGGTGGCAAGTGAAATGTAACGGCCAATTGGGAGGCGGGCATGACGGACTTGCGAGTCGATAGCTTTGTTTAAGCAGAGATTCTGTGATTGAGCCTGTCGTGTGTAATGGATACACACCGAGGTTTTGGTACACTGACCTTGTAACGATTGTGGTCACATATTCCACCGATGATATAAATTTCTCCTTGATTGAGCTCGAGCAACTCCTCCGAGGAATCGGCAGTTAGATAAACGATCTTCTCGCGATCGGCTTGAGCCGGTAGCGCTGTGCTCCCTTGCGTATTCGTTTCTTCGCCGGGTGGTTGAGGGAGTTGGGGCGCTGTCCACAATCGGTCATAACCCTCCTTCCACCACTCTGTCCTTGACCACCTTCTGTAGCCAGCATCATTTATGGCATCTAATCTTTGTTCGGTTTTGCCATTAAGCGAGGTGAATATTAGTACCGAGAATGCGTGGGCGGCACGTCTGTTTGCGCTGTACGTATATGCCAATTGAGAAATAAGAGAATTGATCTCCTACACTTGGCGGAATCACCTCATGGAGGAGACAAGAGCAAAGTGAAACACCCACCTTGTCTGACATCAGCCCATCAAAACCCAGATCGACCACGACTCTCGCATTAAATATTTCCGTCTCGTCCCCACCATTTGTTCTCCGTCCTTTTCGATAAGTGTTTTTGTCAAGTTCACCGTTTGCAATGGCCCGGGCTCGTTCACGGCGTTTATTCTTCTTCGCTATCTTTTCGCGGGCGCGTCGTTCAAGCCTAAGGTCGTGGAGCCTCGCGGCTTTTGCGGCACGTTTTTGTGCCTTCTTGGAGAGACCCTCAGGGTTTGATGAGTCTGCTTCCTGTCCTGTTTTTGGCTGACTGGCAACATCGACTAGTGAGAGTGTGTCCATGGAGTGGCGGTGGATAGCCGGCGGTCCGGTTTGAGCCGAGATTCTTGGAGGGTGTCCCTGCCCATTTCCGTCCTCAGCGTCCTCCATCGCGGTGTTTCTTGTACACTTCCTCGTGGTTCATTCTTCCTCGTTTCTCTGGATATCATTCCCCTCAATTGTTGATTATGGCGACTAGAGTCATTCCTTCTCTCAGGGGACCCTGCGAGGTCGTCAGGCCTTCCATAAAACACACTGCAACCGTCATCTTCTTACATGTATGTTCTCTTCTCCATCAGCCTCATCTTTCGCCTCATAATGTTGATTATGTTCACCTCTGCTCACCAGGGGCTTGGTGATAGTGGCAGCGGTTGGCTTGGGATCGTAGAAATGATCAAAGACGAGTTACCCCATGTCAAGTGGCTGCTTCCCAATGCCCCAAGCCGCAGTATCACTGCCAACCGTGGTTTTGTGATGCCTGGTTGGTTCGATCTGCCCTCGTGGGATTTGGCAGACAAGCACGAAGATCGTGACGGAATGCTTGACTCTGCCCGCACGATCGACAAGTATATCTGGGACGAGATCAACGCCGGTATACCGGCTGAACGTATCGTCGTTGGTGGATTCAGTCAGGGCGGGTCCATGTCGCTTTTAGCAGGACTGACAGCCCGAAGGGAGGATGGACTATTCGGAGGAAAATACGGTTGGAAGCTTGGTGGAGTGGCCGTGCTGAGCGGCTGGATGCCACTACAGGATACGTTTCCAAAAGTTGCCCTTACTCCCTACCAAACGCGGGATAATACTAACGAGCTTTCTCAGATGGCTTCCCCCCACTTAACCACGACACCAATACTCATGTGTCACGGGACTGCTGATACTGTCGTGCCCTACAGTTTGGGCCAGAGAGCGGGCAGAACACTCACGAACGATCTGAGTCTACCCGTTCTTGAGAATCTGACACTTTCAATGTTAATTCCGCCGAGTGGCTACTCCCCAGGCGAGGATAAATTGGGCACAGCAGGGTTAAGTTTCAGATCCTACAGATCAGCTGGGCACGAGGCATGCGAGCGAACACTCGAGGACCTCAAAGAGTTCTTAAAGCGCGTACTCCAGTGACTAACGGCGAGCGGAAATAGCGCCCTCATTGCCGATTACTGGATGTGTCAATTGTGACAGACGCGTTTTCTGATTTCTTGGTGTTTTTATGTTGGTCAATGCCAACGCATAATTGTAATAACCTGGCGTATCACTCACCCCAAATATTCTCGGGAAGGATATCGGCATCTCTAGCATTTGCCTGTACTTTTAGAGCCTGAAACAGTGAAACGTGTGGATTAAATTTAGTGTGTGCGATACCGTTAGTACCAGTGAGTAGGACTGCCGGGCACACATGACACATGAGGTTGTACGTCATACGAACCGGCCTGTAATTCACCCTGCCACCATAACATGATAATCATGTTGTTCACATAGCGAAGTACGCATCCCAATCATGGCAGTAATCCCCAACTCAAAGGACATCCTTGAGACTGGTTTGCGCGGAACCACGTTCGCGAGGTTTGGCTTGGGTCAATGAAGGTTTCCATCCAATCTTGGTGAGGGTAAGGAAAAGGGCAGTGGTTGTGAGAAAGGGATGAATTCGTACCATGTATATTACTTGGAATGTTGCCGGGATCGAACCATCTTCATTACCGTGCAGTTCTGTACGTGAACAAGTGGATGTATACACGGGGGTCGAAAGGACAGTTCGACCTTACCTTGATAGATGGCGGAGGCTGCGGCCAAGGTATCCCGATGTATGACATGTCGCCTGATTAACAAACCTCTGATTCGTGGGATCCACAAAACAAGACGAGACGAAATACAGACCTTCCAAGGATGGCATTTCCCTCGCCCATATCTTTTAGATCCTCGATGAGCTCCCACATCGAGGGATAACCGACGCACACTTCGTCTATGTCAACCGTGAGCAGTGTAAATCCGGCGCGACCGAGAAGGTTTGAAACATCCTTGGTATCTGAGCAGGTAGGTTATAACCGCAAATCGAAGACAATAAGACTCTCGGACCTGTCATGGGTGATACATGTGGTGATATTCCACCCTCGCGGTCGACCTCCGCGAGTTGGAGGGCTGATCTAAGTTCAAAGAGAGTGTCTCCTCCAAACATTGCGCCTAGGAATAAGCCGTCGGGCTTCAAAGCTTCTTTGATTTGAACAAGGATACCTAGGAACAAGAGAGGATAAAGACAACATCAGAGAGCGGCTGGACACAACCCTGGAGACACACTTGGTAGATCATTGACCCAGTGGAGACCGAGACAAGAAACAATTGCTTCATGAGAATTGCGCGGCAGGATCTCAAGCAAATTCTCCTCATCTCCTTGGATCCGCTCCAGTTGGACTGAGGTTTCAAATGAGTGAGTACACGGAGCATAACAACTCCGCGATATACCTTCAAAGTCATCGTCTGGGTCCCTGTTAAGCGTCTGTTCTGCGATGATGCAAGGTTAAACACAGATCACATGGTATCATTAGTACGAACTGCTCGAATCTATCATGATAACTTTGCGGGTCTTGTCGGGCTCCAACAATTTGGAGAAATGTCCAGGCCCAGAGCCAAGATCGACAATAGTATCAAACTTCCTTTTGATATCCTATTTGACAGCCAATTAATTAGTCCGTGATTTTACGACGCAAGCTACTTAGACACATCACCAACAAGCGCTCCATCATCCTGTCTGCAACTTCCTCTCGGATGTAGTCTACAGTTTTGCTTCGCTCACCCCCGTCCCTGCTGGCTGCGCGATCCTTTTGTCTTTGCTTCGCTGTGCGGTCAAACACGCGGAACACCGAAGCGGTGGGCGCTGCGGACGTCGCCTCCGAAGCAAATGCACGGACCAGACGACGAGGCGGGATGCGGAGAAGAGACATGGTACTGTGGGAAGTGTGACACGGACGCGTGACGTAACGCACTGGGAATGAGGGTCAGGTTTGTTTACAATATTTGCTACGTTAAGTAATTGAAACGTTGTTCGTCGACGTCCACATCCACCATCATGGACAATGGCGATAGAGACTCCCCCGCCACTGATCAAAGTCAGAAAGAATTGTCCATCTCGCTTGCCGCATCTTCAATGATCAATGCCTCAGACATGATCACCCAAGAGGCATACAAAGCGAACCTCAAGCGGATTCAGGAAGTCAAGGAGATGGTTTGGAAGCTCGAGACGAACAACGAAGCTGCGCACAAGAACTTTCTTGTTGATCAGCTCCATAAACGCGTAAAGGATGGACGCGAAGCGGAGCAAGTCCTTTCCCCTCTCTTCGCACGTGATGAAACTGATTTCGTCTGTACGCGCTTAGAGATATGTTGGTACGGTTGAGAAACCAACCGGGACTGTGGGTATCTTCTTGTCAGACTTGAGCAGTTCCTCATATGTCGATAGTTCTGAAACGGTCCACTTTACCAATGGTGTTCCAAGCGACAGGTCAGAGGTCATATTACCGACAACCGCAACCCTCGTGGAGGTATCGGAATCACACTCTCATCCTCCAGTAATGTCACTCCGTTAGCTTCACTCTGCGTCCACTCAAGTTTCTCGACCTTGTTGCAGCATTCCTCGCCTGTCCCTACAACTACCTCCCACTCGCCTCAAGCTGTACAACAGGGTCGCCTTGTCAACCAATGGAGGCTTCCGTCCCAGGCTCACCAAGCCCAGTCACTTCACCCAGACAACTTCCGATACCACCAGCCCCGACCTACGGTTCGCCAGCCCCCTCAGCACAGTGCGGCGCCGCATTCCCAGTCCCCTGTCGATCCAGGACAGATGGGATGGCATACTACGCAAAATGTGCCGCCGCAATACAGGATACACAATCCACTAGTACATCAGACAGGCTTTCAGCCAACACAAGTTCAACAACCCTCGCAGTCCTGGAATAGTTACCCACATCAAGTTATTTCCCCACCGCCCTCGGATACCGTGCCCGGTGCGTCTAATACCAGATGCCCAAAAGTGTTTCAGTCGCTAACAGATATCGTGACAGTCCCCAGATACTACACTTCTCCAGCGGGATGGATCGGGGCGGGATCTGCACATAGCGGCCCGAGCACTGGCTCCAATTCGAAGTACCGTGAACCAGGTTTCCAGACGCAATCCACTGCGGCTCGACCTCCGGCTACCACCCAGAACCAACCACAGGGCCCACCATCACTTCCTTCCACCTTTCAGGTGCAGACTCCCTCCGGCCTGCCCCCTATCCAATCCCACCCAAAACCAGCTGAATCTCGGGCTCAATCTGTTTCCACCGCGGTCTCAAAACCAGTAGCTATTTCAGAGTTCCAGAGGCCTCACATACCACCACCACAACTTCAGCAGCAACCCCAACCTCATCCTCAACGACATCCACAACCTCCGCTTCAGCCTCAACATCTCCAGCAATCTCAAGCCCAGCTTCCGTCTCAGCGACCTCCCCAGCTGCCTCAACCACATTCACAAACCCCTCCACAGTTAACCGATCACATACCATCTACTAATGTCTCTCAACCACAAAATCAACCGTCACAGGTCCGTGATTCTCTTACCTGACGATGCCTTCTTTAGATCTCACAACCACAACCACCTCAGCCAACCATCGTCCAAGAGCAAGCACAGCAGAGAGGCCCGCAACCTCGCATAGATCAGGCGACGTTCGTTAAGTTCTTCCAGATGGCCGTCCAAGTCAGTCTTCATTTGATGTTCGAATGTTTTGTTCACATCATTCCTACAGAGCGGAACCTCACGATTCAACTATTTCTGGTTGCACGCGAAAGCGTCCGGCATAAGTAATGAGTGGCTCGACGCGGCCATTGATTCTCTGCCTCCGGGTGTATGGCAGTCTGTCGTAGCGCAGGTCAATCAATCAGGACCTCCCCTTGGTGCCCCGCCACCCGAAAGTGCACCTCAGCAACAAGAATCAACGATTCCCGGCCCAAATGTACCAGTTGTTAACGCCCCACCACCTCTGGCCGCGGTCCAAGTAACGCCTGCCACTCAACAGGCAACTAAGCCTAGTACCTCCACAGAAGGGAGGGTTATCCACACTGCACCAGGGCAGACTTCCGGGCTGTATGCTAGACATTTGCAATATTATGCAGAACAGGCGACAACATCAGCACTCGGCACCAGACGAGTGGCGAATATTTCAACAGTGCCTCCGGCGAATATCGTTACGACGCAGGCAAGGAATGCAAGTCCTAAACAGGACGTACCTCAGGCTCAAGCCAACGTGAGGACGCCTAGGCACGCGAACAAGTCGACATTGGCGAGGGATATCTTGCGCTCGCTCGGGAAGATAGTACCAAAACCTCATCAGGAAATGGGGGGCATGCCAATGGAAAGAGTTAATAACCACAAGGGTGACCAATTACCTGAGGTCACCAGGGTGCCCTCACAACCAGCCTCCCGCGTGGCTTCTCCAAAACCTCCAGCAGTTCAACCAGCGACAAGTTTGGTTGATACTAATTCTCCCCCGATGCCTGTCGTAAAACGAAGTGTACAGGACGAGCCACAGCGTGTCGTCTCCCCAAGTCCATCAACAGCGAAATCAGTATTGAAAGAAGCTGCTGTCATTGAAGGGCCAATCATGATTGACCTCACGTTAGAGGATTCGGACGAATCCGTGGATGGAAAGGGACAGGATCCCACGATCCAGACCACCGCTAGCGCAGCCACATCATCACGGCCGGTGTCCCCTGCCAATACCACCAACGATACTCCTCTGTTGCAGAATCTTTCCTTGGAGGAACCGCCTGTTAACGTTGCAGTTGGCGGTGGCAACACAGATGTACATATGCACAGCCCACCTTTATCGCCCGCTACCGAAGAGAATATGGATTCTGAACTTCCATATTCCCCACTTGGCGGCGCGGAACTGGTACCGCCAAGTTTTGAACAGTTGCCACGTGAAGCAAGTGAGCACCAGCTAGATGGCCAGCTGCCACTCTTTTTGCCTTCTCCACCCGTTTCGCCAGTACATACCGAGCCACCCGAAACGGACCTCGAGATACTCAATGACGAAGACGAAAGTAGGCCTTCCCTCAAGCGACGCTCCGTCGATGTCGACGTGATGGAAGTTGACACAGGGTTGGTGACACCACCACGTGTCAGGAAACGACGGAAGCAACAAGTATACGTGCTCATCCCACCAGCGCCGTACGATGTGAAAAAGGCGATCAAGACGATGAAGGAACGCGCCACGAGAGAGGGTATAGACTCAGACTTAGAAGGGGCAGGGGAAGACGAAGAGTGTATGAGAGTATTTCCTGTTTCTGCTGATCTCTAGCTCAACTTATCACAGTTCAATATAGTCATCTTGAACAATTGTTGATCGAAGAATCCAAGTCGCGGTTATTAGAGCGACAGTGTCGGTGGTTGAATTGTGGTGCCATCTTGAATTGTGCCGCCAATCTGCTCGCGCATCTAAAAAACCATGCCCGTGAAGAAGACTCGCAGGTATGGTTGTGCGTGCGTGGATGTGATTAAGCTAATATATCCCAATTTTTAAGGCTCCGTTCCTTTGTCGCTGGGCGGGTTGTCAGAGGCAGTTTGGTGCGGAACAAGAGCGTGACGTACACCTTGAAAGACACACGATGAAACCTTTACCATGTCCCTTTTCAGGTAAAAATACTGTTTCAAGAGGCTGATCTCCGCTGACGTCG
>JBBPNW010000965.1:0-11891 GCA_038091115.1 Rubroboletus rhodosanguineus
GTAGTAGTGTACAGCTTGGTCTGTGCGCATTAGGCGACAGTATATAAACCCCAAGGAACTACTGGACGTCCTCCAGTTTAGTTCTCTTGGTTCTCCCCTTGAAGCCTTAGAGCTTTGCTCAATCCCCACTCTCCTTTCATGGTTCAACGTGTGCAGCCTAGAGAGGCCTAACAAGCCAATCTTACGAAGAAGTAGTCTTCGAGGTTGTTTCAGTAATAGCATGGCGATGTTCTTGCGATGCGCCATCTGCGTCTGCGTAGCCAACGAGGTTGGTTTTCTGAGTACCGTAGGTTAGTTTCCAACCTTTCGTACTGAGTAGGTAGCGATAAACTCGTTTGAGTGCTTCCCAATGTAGCCAGCCAGGATTTTCCATGAACTGCACGAGGGTAGAGGCGGCGAAGGCGATATCCGGGCGAGTACCAACGGTGAGGTACATTAATGAGCTGAGTGCAGCACGATATGGTACTTGGCGCATCTTCGCTGCTTCGGCTGTTGACTTAGGGGACTGGTTGCGTGATAGCTGAGCAGTGGGATCCATTGGGATGGAGACGGGTTTCATGTCGTTGAAGTTATACTTTGTCAGGATTGCCTTGATATAAGGTTCCTGCGAAATAGAGATGGTTCGCTCCTCCCGATCGCGCGTGATTTTCATGCCGAGTAGCCAACTAACGGGACCTAGATCAGTGATCTTGAATCGGGTGCCGATTTCGTCTTTGAACACTTTGATAAGCTCTTTCGAGCTGCCCGTTACTGTACAATCGTCAACGTGTGATGCGACGATGAGTAAATGGATACTGATACGAGCGACAAATACGCCCCAGTCTGCCTCTGTGCAGACGAACCCGAGTTCCTCAAGTTCCCCTCGTAGTCGCTTGTACCATTTGAGGGCGCCTTGCTTTGAACCGTAGAGGGCGATGCGAAGACAGGCGACAAGGCCTCGACCACCTTTGTCAGAGCTGGGAGGTAATTCCATGTAGATTACCTCATCATCGTCTAGTTGGCCATTGAGGAATGCACCATGGAAATCGAAAACGTCGATGTCCCAATCGTGGCGAGTGGCGATAGCGAGGATCAGTCGGATTGAGGCAAGGCGGGCGACGGGTGCATAGGTATCGTAGTAGTCGACGCCTTGTACTTGGGTGAAGCCGCGCGCGACGAGTCTTGCTTTGTACTTGTTGATTTCGCCTGTGGCGTTCTTCTTTATATTGAAGACCCACTTGCAATCTACAACGTTCGTTCCTTTCGGTGGTCGCTCAACTACATCCCAGGTGTGCACTTCTTTAAGACTTTGCATCTCTGCATCGATTGCGTCGTCCCAGCGTGACCAATCGGGTCTCGCACGTGCTTTCTCTATGGTGCGCGGTTCCAATCCTTCTTCGTCGCAAGTTCCCGCTAACATTGCGTAAGCGACATTCTCATCGTCCCAGGCTGTCACTGCATTTCCTCCATTGGCCCCTTCATTCCCACCGTTCTCGCTCTCCCCCTCGCCTTCGACATCTTCGACACTAACCACACCGCGAGGTAGGGTGCGTCCACCCTCTCGTCTGTCATGCGTGCCGGCGCCTTCCCGAAGCATCCGGATGTATGGCGAGTCGGTGCGTTGGTGAGTCGATCGGCGAGGCGCTGGTGCATCGTTTAGTTGGTTGGGAGCAGGGTTTTGAGAGGTGCGTACTGGTGCTTTATTTTGGCCAGGATCCAGTTCTAACCTTTCATTGTTTTGCCTATCCCTAGCGGTTGCGTCCGAACAACTTAATGCAACACTTTTGGCCGCTCAAACGACACGTTGCGCTCAACAGCGATTTTGTTCCCTTCTTTGAAGTAGATCCGGTGCACGGTACTTTCTGGATCAAACCCAACCCAGTGGCCTTCTCGAGCGCGCATATCTAGCTTCATCCCGGTCGCATCATGTACCCAGACGCGAGTACCCCAGGTAGGTACATTTTTCAGGTCTGGCTTGCGCTTATGGACAAGCTCGTAGGGGGTTTCGCCATCGAGTGCTTTCGTAGGGGTATGATTCTTTACCCAAACACAGTGCAATATCGCCTCCCCCCACAATGTTTTGGGAAGATCGCTAGCGTGTAGCATCGTTCGCATGCGCTCAACGAGCATGCGGTTGAGCTGTTCAGCGACACCGTTCAATTGCGGGTGATCATGAGTGGTAAGTTTCTGTTCCATACCCTTAGCTTTCAAGTGACGCTTGAATTCGTCGCTCAGGTATTCGCTGCCACGATCCGATCAAAGTCGTTTGACTTTGGTGTCATACTGATTGCCCATCCAGGCCTCGTATTGCCGATAGAATTCAAAGGTGTCCAACTTCGCCCCCATCAGATAGAGGCGGGTGTAGCGTGTGTGGTCATCTGTGAACGATACATAGTATGTTTTCCATCCTGGGGTTGCTACGGGTAAAGGTCCCCAAACGTCGCTATGGATTTCGTCACCTAGCGCAGCTTGTCGCTGGGGTTCCCGCGTCTTCCCGGTGGGTTTGCGCGTTGCTTTACCGTATTCACAGGATTTGCATTGACCCATCGTTTCATTTAAAGGGTCCAGCTTTACACCTTCGACGAGACCTTTGGCGAGCATGTCCTGAATGGACGACAGCGCTATATGACATAATCTGGAGTGCAATTCCTCCATTGTGAGGGTTTCCGCTCCCCCTGCGACTCCAGCAAACGGCATGGTCGTACGTTGGACTTTGTACAATCCATTGACAAGGGGTATTTCCCCCAAGAGCTTCTTCGATTTATTCAAGATTTGACAGCTCTCGCCACAGAAGACCGCTGCATACCCGGCCGCTGTGAGTTTCGCGATAGAGATAAGGGTTGCGCCCATATTAGGTGCGTACAACACGTCTTTTGAAAGAACGCGTGTCGTCAACTTTCCGTTCGGTAGCTCAATCTGAAGATCGCCTTTTCCTGTGGCGTTGAAGACTCATTTATCGGCCGCTTTAATAGGATATGAGGAAATTTCAACGAAGTTGATAAGTTACTGCCGATACAGTGTGAGGTGTAGCGTGGCGCTGCTATCGTAGAGTTCAACGGTGCTAGTAGCGGGCGATAGCGTGTGCGCGAGCGTTGCAAAGTCGTAAGTCGAAACGCTATCATTCAACGCGTCTGATCCTTCGACTGCAGCTCCATCACCTCCAGCTGCGAGCCAGACAGCATCTGGTTCGCTGTTCACTGCCGTATTAGCACTCTGGCCACCCTTTGACCCAGACAACGAGTTCTTCTTGCCACGAGGCTTCCAGCCCTTTGGGGCTTTGCCTTCTTGGCAACCACCCTCCTCCCAGCATTGCGTCTTTTTATGGCCGGCCCAGCCGCAGTTAAAGCAGGTAAGATTTGTTCTTTTCTTCTTCAAGTGCTCGGCTGAGAAAGCGGCGTCGTCGCTCTTAGTTTTAGATTTCCCGCCGTCCTGGATTGTGAGGTGGTCATATTCGTCGACAACCAAGTTTATGAATTGGTCAGAGGATACGGTTTTAGCGTTTAGCTTTATGGTCGACAAAATAGATGTTAGGACACCGTTGTAAGAGCAAGGTAGCGAAGTGAATATAATGTTGAACAAGTCTTCATCTGGTACGGCTTTCCCCATCGATGCCAGGTCTTTGCACATGGTTAGAATCTTTTCCATGTGTGCGCACGCATCACTGCCGTCTTTTAATTTCAGTTCACTGAGCTGATGTCTCAGCTTGACACTGACAACAAGCGATCGTTGTTTGAAGAGGGCGGTGAGGGCGGTGTAGTACTCTTCGGCCGTAGTCTTTCCAAGTAACCGGATGAAAAGAGAGTCCAGTATAATGACGGCAATTTGTTGTCTGACGATGGCATCCTTTTTGAGCCAATTCTTGAGTGATTTCTCATAGGTTTCTACTTCCTGCTTTTCGGCCGCAGTGGTTGGTGTCCAACCTTTCGATTTCATAGTCGCAGGGTCAATAGGCTTTGGTAACAGTCTGGTGAGATGACCAATAAGGCCTCTCGTTGACAGCGATAGTTCAAGTCGGCCTTTCCAAATGGGCCAGTTCTTTCCAGTAGCATCTAACTTCGGAATCTTCATGAACTCATCTCCAAGCTTAAATAAGTGCGACATTTCAACTGCAGTGCGGGTTCGACAGCTTTATTAGTAAGGCTTCAAAATTTTTCATACTGGACTTGGTTAAGGAGTGGGGCTCATAACCTGTTGGAGTCTCAGTGATACTATGAGTTCACTGTGTATTAGATAGTCACCTGTTGGAGTCTACAACAGGATAAGTAAAGTAGAAAGTGTAGAACAGTATCTAACTCACCTCAGTGATACTATGAGTTCACTGAGGTGCAGTAAGAGAAAACCACATGGTGTAAGACCACGCTTATGTAAGATTACCATAAACAAAATCTAACAGTCGGTTTGGTCATTATGACCACTGACTCTTGGAATTTACTCTTTCGTTTTATATCCAATACCAGAGAGATTGTACTAACCTTGCGAACTCCTCTATTTCACCGGGTTGTCATTATTCGCACGGATGTCCATTTGGACCCGCGAGTAGCTGAACAACTCGAGGTTCATCCAAGGTTTAATCCTGGTCCATATGGTGCACCTTGCGCTCAACGCGCTCATCACCATCCTCAACGTTGCATTCCCTCACCTCCGCTGTACGAGCCTCCTAGAGCTCGTACTCCTACTTGTTGACCACCTGCTTCGGATTCCAGTGCAACTCTTGCCCCGAGTCCTCCTCCATCTGGTATTGCTCCTATTCCTGCTCCTACTCAGGCTCCTACGCCAATTTGCCTAGCTGACATCCACACTTCTCCCACTTTAGAAACTACTTGGAGAAATGGACGGCATCTTCAACTCCTCCGGTCGCTCCCCAATCTCCCAATCGGAGCTTTGATTCTCCCAGACTCTGCCGGTGGCCCTTCCACCATCGGCCCTATTGCCATTCCACCAGACGTTAATCAACGATCTGATGGACCCAACTCAACCCTTCTGGCTGGACCCTTACCCGGTTCTTCCACAAGAAGACATGACTCCTCTCACGGAAACTCCCAAGGCCGTTCCCGCCGCCAACATTCCGGGTCCAGAGGACGTTTCGTCCCTGGACTATCTACAGGCAGCTCTCGACTGGCCTTGCCTCTCATTTCCGACAGTAGAGACTCCTTCACATGTGTTCTCAACAGACGTGGTGAAGACAGAGGATCTAGACGGGTCCCTGACCCTGTGGATGGACACCCCGTCGCACATCTCTCAAGGGTCATTGGCGATACAGGGGGAGAGCAATCAAACACTCCTCCCCTCAGAGATCTCAGAGACCAGCCGCCTCGCTCTCCGAACCAGGATTAGAGCATCGGAAGTTCAACTTCCCAACAGAGTTTTATATATTCCTTTTTCGGCTTACGAGGCAGAGCCTCTAGTATCTATTTATGAACAAGCAGGATATCTGATTCTGGTACCCACACTCAATCAAACCCTGGTTAATTATGTCCATGAACAAGGTTGGGAAGTATATCAACGTTCCCAATTCCCCCGCTATCCGGAACTTGTCGAGAGGCTCTCTCATGGAGCTCCTAATTACGAATTTCCCCTAGGCCACTTTGCTGAGCTTCAAGCTCGCCGTGGTCTAGACCTCAGCACTTTCTCTTCTCGGATCATAGATGTCCCCACTGTTTGGGACCACAATGAGGGTTTAGATTCTGTGCGGAGACAGGGCTTCCGCCCTTATGCAGGTTTCGTCACACAGCTGTCACGTGCGCAGACACGTATTCAGGTGCTCGAGGCGCAGCTAGAGCGTTTTTGGGAGTTGGTATGTTCAGAAAGAGCCTTACGCTCTTCTTTAAAGGCAGTCGAGGCCCAGAACCTGGGCTTATTAGTTGAACGCGACGATTGGCAAGATCAGCTCTCATCTCTCTACTTCGAGACAGCTCGCCTTTGCGCTCTCAACACCCATCTCAACTCCGACTTGAATGCTTACCGCTCTCTTCCCGCTCCTCCTGCCATTCCAGTTTCTTACTCCGATGCCGCTTCTCAGACACTAGTTGAAGAACTCGCAGATATTTATCAAGATGCCACTCCTTCCATCGGAACTTGCTCAGTTTCACCGCAAGCAAGAAGAAGACGAGATGATAATGCAGTACTTGCAAATGCAAGGTGAATGCCTTATGATCGTCCCGATCAAGGTGTGGCCCCTGCTGGTGTACTTAGGAGGTTGGTATGTAGGAGAAGAAGTGCAAGGCCAAGAGTGGAAAATTACAGAACCCTTACCTAGCTTTGTTCCTTTCTTAGAATCTTTTCTCGCTTTAAATTGTTTTCTTGTTAAAGGGGGTTTATTTCATCATCCCTACTATACTCATCTCAAATCAACTATAGTTGTGCGTTCTCTTACAAGGGCAGACATTGTCTTGCCTAACCCTCATTATTTTGAGGAGATGCATTTCATTGATTTTGAGAAGTTTAGTGGAGACCCCTTACCAGCCTGGTGGCTGAGGCGAGAATTGATGGCTAGGGCTTTAGAATGTTCTTTTTCTCGCTCTTCTTCTTCTGCCTCCACTTCACCTACAGTGTCTAGGACTTCTGCAGCTTCTACCCCGCACCTCCTTCCGACCCCACCACCTCCTACTGTTGCTCCACCTGTGGCTTTGCTACCCACCGCTCCTCTCCCTTTGGAGCCTGTCCCGGAGGACACTCCGGTACCGTCTTTCTCTTACCTTCCTGTGATTGACCCTGAGGGGGAGGATCGTCATGACTTCCACTTTTTCACACCTGCACCTGTCTCTCCTGCTCTGTCCAAGTTATCGTTTAGCTCTGCTACAAGCACTGTGTTACAATTCTTTCTTTCTTCGTTTCCTTCTTCCTCTCAATCTATGCTATCTTTTAAGACAATTCGACTACGCCATTGAAACCCCACGTAGTTATCTTTTTGATTCATCGTTTTCTTCGCTGACCTTCTCTCTTCTTCTATCGATCAGTCAGCAAGTGTATTACTTCATCTTTCCATATAGTTCTTCACGATTCTTTCACTTAGTCATCTTTCTTTCTATCTTGTTCTCCAACATTCCATAGGCTTCTTATATAAACCTCTCTCTCCAACAATGTATTCCCTAACCTAGATCTACTCTGGAATATACCTCGTACATCGTCCCTCAGATCTCTATAAGTCTCCTGGCTACTTAAGAGTGCCAGCTTCATCCTTTGAAACCTTGAACCACCGGTAGCCGTCTTGCTACTTGAACAAACGTTTAAGGAGACGACCTCTCCTTCCCAGAACCTCTGAACCCTCGAACCCTTGACCCTAGAGTCTACGCTCGTCCCTATCCGGGCCAAGCGTAACAAAAGATCTAGGTTTCTTTATCTAAGGCTACCATCGAAGTAGTCCTTCACCATTTCTCATCAACAACCTCCCACGAACTCTCGTTGGTCTATATCTCGAGAGGTTCCACCTGAAGAATCAAACTCTGAACCTTCTCACTCCGCCAGTGAAGAAGACCCAAACGACGACGACCTATTCCTTCCCCTTGAACAGAAACAGGAAGAAACCCTCGCCCTCTCTCACGAACTCTCTGGAACTCTCCATATTCCAAGAGAACCTACTCCTCCTTCACTGACCCCCACCAATGTTGTTCCTCTTTTCCAACTCCCACCCCTACCCCCTCTGTTACCTCCTCGAATTCCCCCATCTCCTCCTCGAACCATGTCTACCAAACCCACCGAACTTCGCTTAGGAACTCCCGAAGCCTTTGATGGCTCTTATAAGAAAGCCCTCGGATGGATGAACTCCATCCAATACTACCTAGAAGTCAACAAGGAAGTTTATACCAATGACAGCAAGAAGATCGCCTTCGCCCTCTCCTACATGACGAAGGGATCAGCTGCAACCTGGGCTTCCACCTTTCGCCAGAAAACTATCTCTGGAGCGACCATTAATATGGGAATCTTCACCGACTTCATCACAGAATTCTCCTCCACCTTTGAACGACACGACTCTGTCACTGAAGCCATCAATTGGCTAGCCACCACTCGCATCGTCAAGAAGGGAAAAGACTACTCCCCTTCTCTCCCCGAATATATCTCTGAGTTTCAGAACAACACCGCCCTCTCTAAGATCGTCAACCAAAACATTCTTATCAGTTACTTCGCTGCTGGAATTCCCACCTTCTTGATGAAGAGAATTATGACTATGGATACACGTCCTACCACCTTTGATCAATGGCAAAAGAGTGCCACAACCTTCCTCTCAGCCTGGGATCACGCTGATGACATCGAACGACAAAATTGCCATCCTTTCCAAACTTCCTACCGAAATCTCTCTACTCAGTGATCTACCCCAAAGAAAGACCCAGATGCTATGGATGTTGACGTCATTAAAATCTCCAAACTCACCCCAGAAGAGCGAAAGAAATGCATTGAGAAAGGACTTTGTTTCCGTTGCAGAAAAGGAGGACATCTTAGCTCCGCCTGCCCTACCTTCCCTTCTACCCCCAGAAAGACCCAACGAGTTCAACAAATCCAGAAGGATGACTTACCAAAGCTACAAGAAATTGATGGCGATGACGATGAACATGTCTGAAAGATTTCCTTTACTTCCTTGGATTTTAAAAAAAGGGGCCTACTTCAATGTTAGCTTCCCCTTCTCCCAAAGTCTGTGCTGTACAAGTATCAAGTACTCGTTCTATGCGAATCCCAATCCAACTCCTTGTACCCTCACACACTCTGAAAACCGTCAACACCCGAGCCCTAATAGATAGCGGGGCAACAATCTCCTGCCTTGACTGGGACTTTGTTTGAAAACATAAATTCCCCATTACCAAACTACCAGAACCCCTGTACGCCCGAAATGCTGACAATTCGGTAAACAGAAAGGGAACCATCAAATTTACCACCTCTCTCTTCCTTAATATTGAAGGAATCGCCCTCCAACATACTTTCTATGTCATGTCCCTCAATGAGAATGTAATCCTAGGACTCCCTTGGTTGAAACAAACCAACCCTTCTATCGACTGGAACAAACGAACTCTCTTGATCAATGAGAATCTGGATCAGTCTAAAGAACTATTCTCTCTCCATTTGAAAGATACCAAACGACATGACGCCTTCTTCCTTAAGTCCACCTCTCCCCCCCCAAAACACATTCATGTTAACGCTATCACCGACTCCCACCTCTTTAAATATAACGATTGGGAAGAAGAATCTGCTTTTCTCAATTGCGCCTATGACAACAGAACGATCCATCGTATTATACGATGTGGGTCGCGATATATCCCGATGGGATCTCCAATCATAGCAAAGTTGACCACCGCCACCGAGTTAGCCATGGCTGTGGAAAAAGCAAAACCAAAGGTCTCCCTCCCCCCTGAGTATTCAGAATTCGCCTCCGTCTTCTCTAAAGAAGTGACCGATCATATTCCCCCGTCTCGACCCTATGACCACGAAATCAATCTCTCCGAATCTTTTGTACCCAAAGTGGGGAAGATCTACCCATTTTCTCCCTAGGAACAAACAGCCACTGAAAACTTCCTTGACGAAAACCTTAAAGCCAATAAGATTCGACCCTCTAATTCCCCCCAAGCCTCTCCTTTCTTCTTTGTTAAGAAAAAGGATGGAGGACTTCATCCCTATCAAGACTATTGATATCTCAATGAACATACCATCCGAGATGCCTATCCCCTTCCTCTTATCTCCGATCTCATCGACAAACTGCGAGGCGCAAAAGTCTTTACTAAATTTGACGTACGATGGGGATATAACAATAATCGCATCAAAGATGGTCATCAATGGAAGGCTGCCTTCATCACCCACAAAGGCCTCTTTGAACCTACCGTCATGTTCTTTGGTCTTACCAATTCCCCTGCAACGTTCCAACACTTTATGAATGATTTCTTTCAGGACATGATCTCTGAAGGATGGCTCATCATTTATATGGACAACCTCCTTATCTTCTCCCCTGATGAAGCGACTCATACTGAACGAATGAAACACATTCTCCAACGCATGACCAAATTGGACCTTCACCTTAAACTAGAAAAATGCAAATTTGCCACTCAAGAAGTCGATTATCTGGAAATGATAGTCAAACCTGGGAAACTCGCTATGGATCCAGTAAAACTTGATGGAATCGCAAGCTGGCCTACCCCTGTCAAGGTTAAAGATGTTCGCTCTTTTCTTGGCTTTGCCAATTTCTATCGTTGTTTCATCCCAGATTATTCCAACATTGCTCGTCCCCTTATCGACCTCACCAGGAAGAACCTTCCTTGGAGTTGGACTCCTCTTTGTCAAACTGCCTTTGACTGTCTTAAAACCCTCTTTCTTTCAAAACCAATACTTCATCTTCCTGATCTCTCTGCTCCTTTCACCATCGCTACCGACGCCTCTAAGTTTGCCTCTGGTGGTATCCTTCTTCAATCCGACTCCAACGGTGAATGGCATCCATGTTCCTATCTCTCCCAATCCTTCTCCCCTGCAGAACAAAATTACGACATCTACGACCGAGAACTTCTTGCTATTCTTCGCGCCTTAAAAGCGTGGCAGCATTACCTTCATGGTTCTCCTTTTCCCGTCCAAGCTTTCACCGATCATAAAAACCTTACCTATTTTTGACAACCTCAGAATCTTAACCGTCGACAAGCTTGTTGGCTTTTGGATCTCAGCGATTTTGACCTCAAGATGATCCATGTCCCTGGAAAATTTCTCTCTGGCCCAGATGCTCTCTCTCATCGCCCAGACCGCTTTCCCTCCTCCTCTGATGAAAATGAGGGTGTTACTCTTCTCCCACCTTCTCTCTTTGTTAATGTCATCGACGTTGCTCTTTTCCACAAAATCACTTCCTCCTCTTCCTCTGACCCCCTTGTCCTCCAAAGCCTCCAATCTATGAATGAGGATGTTCCGTTCACCTTTCGTTCTCGCTTGTCTGACTGGCAAATGACAGACGGCATCCTTACCTACCAAGGTCGTGTCTACGTCCCTGATGATACCACCCTTCGCCATTCTATCCTCCACCGCTGTCATGATCACGAATCTGCTGGTCATCCGGGCTACCTGAAGACTTGGCAATTGGTTGCCTCTGAGTTCTGGTGGCCCGGCCTTGCCTCTTATGTTCGCCGGTATGTTGATGGCTGTGCTGTTTGTCAGCAAAACAAGGTGAATACCCACCCACCCTCTTCTCCCCTTTCTCCTATCCCATCGTCTGCCTCTCACCCCTTTCAACAAATCTCCTGCGATCTTATTACTGATTTATCCTCTTCCTCCTCCTTTGACTCTTTATTGGTTGTGGTCGACCATGGCCTTACTAAGGGGGTAATTCTTTGTCCCACCAAGAAAACTGTAACTGCTGAAGGAATAGCCTCTTTATTTTTCCACAAAGTCTTCCTTCGTTTTGGACTTTTCGACAAAGTAATCTCTGACCGAGGACCTCAGTTTGCATCCTCCTTTGCCAAAGAACTTGGAAAACTCCTAAAATACGATCTCTCCCTTTCCACCGCTTATCATCCTCAAACAGATGGAGAGACTGAACGAGTTAACCAGGAAATAGAGACCTACCTACGAATCTTTTGTGGCAACAATCCCACCTCCTGGGCTGAAATGATCCCTCATGCTGAATTTGCCCACAATCATCGACCTCACTCCATCACAAATCAATCCCCCTTTTATCTCATGATGGGATATGAACCTCACCCTCTCCCAACCGTTCTTGTCCAAACAAAACTTCCTGCAGTTGAAGCCAGAATAAAGTCCTTGTTAGCTGCTCGAGATGAAGCCTTAGCATCCAATGAGCTTGCCAGACAGGTAATGGCATCTCGTACTCGACAACCTTTTTCCCCTTTCAAAACTGGAGACAAGGTATGGCTCGAAGCCAGGAATCTCAAGCGATCCATCACCTCCCCTAAATTCGCCCCTAAACGGGAAGGACCCTTCGTTATCACAAAGGTCTT
>JBBPNW010000966.1:431-11876 GCA_038091115.1 Rubroboletus rhodosanguineus
CAACCCGCCGCGTCGTCGTGGAAAGTCAAAACCGCGACCTAACAAAATCAGCCGCACCCGATCGACAAAACGGACCTACCAGGTCACACAGCCACGCTAGGACCTTATCGGGCGCATTGGACAAGTTGATAATGTTTTATAGGAAGTGTATATTCCTGGGGAATAACCCCAACCATGCTGAGGTTGACGCAGCGCAGCGGTCAGCGACAACAACGAGATCGTGAGTGGCACTCAGCCACAACAGCCACGGAATTAACCGAGCCGCGACTTACCGTTTTAGGAAACCGCTGGCGCGCGCACCTATCGGACACACACTACGGACTACATTCTGCGCAAGATGCTGCACATACATACGGAATTCTTTCCTTTTTACTGGTAACCTTTTACAGGTACTACTTTCCTTTTATTTAGGACAACCATTGGTAGCTTATCCAGCTCCTCATGTTTGAGGGGGAGTGTTGGATTTATTGATTACATATCAGGTAGCTTACTTAAGCATACCTACTTAGGATTTTCGTACTGTACCAGGATACTTTAGTGACTACTAAAGTATTCCACACGTGCTGATCATGTGATGAAGAAAAGAGAAATGGTAAGTACGAAAAAGTTTGAAAATATGGTATATCATAACAACGGGCTTGACGCCAGGTTAGGAGTTTAGTGGTAGTGAAATATTCCAAGTTCTTGTGATCTGTGACGACATCGACCGGGGTTGCAGAGCCTTCAAGGTGAAACAACCACAAAGATCAATAGTAGATCCTTAGGTCACAGCACAAGATCCTAGTAGGAAGAGATAGAAGGAAAGAGGTATCACAAGGTCTTTATGGGGAAGAACCAAGTGAACTAGACTGGGGATGCCAGTTGTCGTGCACTGGGTTTATATAGTATTGGCATGTGTGCACAGACCAAGCTGTGCATGAGAATACATAGCTACATAAGTACATAGGGGAACGGAAATTAAATACATGCTGCACACACATGGTGTGGCAGAATGGAAGAGAAGCATAGTGTGTGAATGAAATGGAAGCATGGAGCGGAAATGAAAAGAAGTGCATACGGTAATGAACGTGAGAACGAGAATATAACTATAAGTGTCTGTGAGCGCGAGAGAAGAAGAAAGAAATGTTACAAGTCCAGCGTATGTTGTGAGATTAGATAAACGCGTGGCTTGGATAAGATTAGATAAGATGAGATTAAAAGGAAAGATAAAAAGTGAAATTGTCACTTCGTTACACTACCCCCTCCCTAGGGATCGACTTCCAGGTGATCATAGGGCAGGTTTGAAGGGTCTGCCTCTGTATGGTTGATGTAGGGGTTAAATAATTGCTTGAATTGAGCGAAAGTCATAGATAATTTTCTAGGAGCACTTGGGTGCAAGGTGTGAAAATCGCGGATCGCATCTTGCGCGCCCCTGAGGTTACCTGCAGGTTCCCAAGTTCTATCCTCGTCAGAGTAGCCACTCCAATGCACGAGGTACTCCAGGTTTTTACGTTTTAATCGGGAATCAACGATGAAATCGACTTCCCATTCTACGTCACGATCTTCTGTGACTTCTATAGGTCCAGGCGCAACCACAGGTTGACCCGTTAATCTTTCTTTATAGGGTTTTACTCTTGAGATGTTCACAACCGGATGAATTTTGATAGTCCATGGCAGTTTTAACTTCACTGCGTTGGTACCGATCATCTTGATTACCGGGAAGGGACCAATCCACTTCTCCATGAGCATTTTAGAAGCGCGTGTCAAACGCAGGTTTTCTGTGGCAAGCCAAACTTTGTCGCCAGGTGAATAGATAGGGGCATCGGCCTGTTTTTTATCTGCTTGGACCTTCTGTCGGTCCTGAGCTTCTTTTAAGTTGTTTTTGACCTCTTCTAGAGTGTTTGCCATTAAAGAAGCGGTACAAGGCTTCTTCGTGTGTGCAGCCGAGGCAAGCAGGGAGTTATGAAGCTTAGTGGAGAAACTCACTAAGCAAGTAAGAGTCTGTACCACAGAGATGGAATTGAACTTAAGTGTTGACGAAGAGATAAGCTGAAGAGCTTAGATGTGCTAGTAGGCACTGGAAGGACTCGATGAGAACTTGTATTGAAGGGACGAAGAGTCCCTGCCTATATACTACATGAGAGTAAGGTTCAAGCGGAGCTTGAACTACATATAGTAATACCCTCAGACCATGGGAGAGTGAGAGGGATACGCCATTGGCTGTATCTGTAAGCCTCTCAGTCAGCATCAGTCAGCATGACTGATCATATGACATCATGAGTCTAGAACCAGGGTAGAGGGTTCTGACGTCATAGGTCTGGACCATGACATCATAGGTCACGTGATCAAAGTCTAGAACGGTCTATAAAGACATGTCTAGGTGCGAAGCACAAGGCACAAAGTCTATAGTATAATAGGTCTTGTAAGTAGGAAATAGTCCGTTAGACAATAAGAAACTAAATAGTTTCAATACTCTGCCTCGCTATTATGAAGAAGATGAGGGATAGCGTGATAAAGCGAGAGCAGACCGGTTCTCCACGAAGCGATCATGTGTCAGATTCTTGGTAAAGATATCTGCAGTTTGATCCTTCATCTGTATGTAGAACAGGTTGATCTTTCCATCCTGAACACATTCCCTGATATAGTGGAAGGGTATTTCAATGTGTTTTGTTCGTCCTTCCTGGGCAGGATTCGAAGCGAGAAAGATAGCGCCTTGGTTGTCGACATAGAGATCCACAGGTGGAATATTCGGGAAACCCAGTTCACCGAATAACGACCTTATCCAAGAGAGCTGTTTGGCAACTTCAGTCATGCCAATATACTCGGCTTCGGTAGAGGAAAGAGCAATCTTCTGTTGTTGTCTGGAAAGCCAAGAGACTATTCCGTCTGCAAGGAAAACAGCGTAGCCTGTGGTGGAGCGACGTGTTTCTACGTCTCCTCCCCAATCCGTGTCACTAAACCCGAGGAAACTGTGGTTATCGGCACCTTGGTACAACAAGCAGAGATCTTTAGTAGATGATAAATAGCAAATGATATACATCGCCTTCTGCAAGTGTTCTTCTGAAGGGTTGGAAGAGAATTGTGACATCTTGATTATGGAATAGGCGAGGTCGGGCCGTGTTCTGAGCATGATGTATAACAGTGATCCGATGACCAACTGATAACGAGAACGGAGAGAAGTGGTTGCTTTGATGATGGAAGGTGAAGGAATATAGCCAGAAGGGAGCGGCGTAGGAGCTGGTTTACAAGACTCCAATTGGAAACGTTTAATAACCTTGTCAGCGTAAGCACACTGATCAAGTCTCAGAGTTCGTTTCTTGCGATCTCTGGTAATACGCATTCCAAGATATTCCTTAGCTTCACCAAGGTCACGTGATTCCCATTTCTTCATAAAGAGCGATTTGATCTCTAGAAGATATTTCCTATTACTACCCATAAAAAGAGCATCGTCAACATAAATGACAAGAATGATTATATCCTTGCTGTTAAAATGAACGTAAACACCAGCATCTGAATGGGTACGAGCGAAACCCATTTTCAGTAAAGACTGGTGAAGGGCCTTATTCCATTGAAGCGCTGCTTGCTTCAGGCCATAAATTGCCTTTCGAAGGCGACAAACTTTCTTCTCTGAACCTTTCTTTATAAAACCTTCAGGTTGTTCCATATAAATTTCTTCATCAAGATCACTGAAAAGAAAAGCAGTCTTGACGTCTAGGGCCTCTATATCCCAGTCTTCTAGGGCGGTGAGTGCCAAAAGTAAGCAAACAGTTTCAAACCGTGCTACTGGCGAGAAGGTTTCTTCAAAGTCTATTCCAAAGACTTGAGTGAATCCTTTAGTGACAAAGCGAGACTTTGAGCGTCCATCGCTTTTCTGAACAAATACCCATCTCCCTGTGATAGTTTTACGATCCCTTGGTAGGTCGACGAGTTCCCAAACATTACGATCCATAAGAGATTTATACTCCTCTTTAGTGGAATCGATCCATTTCTTCTGTTGGTCCTCAGGAAGTTTAAAGATATCCCGGTAGTGCTTTGGAACTTCATTCATCTGCACAGCAGCAGCGAGTAAATGATTAATAAAAGTTCCTGAAAAGAACTCTTCTGGACGTTGATCCATTTCAGGATCAGAAGGGTCTCGCCAATTACTTGGTCCAGCGGCTGGAGCCAGTATCGGTTCTTCCGGAATAGGATCAAGACCAGTTTGAATATCTCTTTCGATATCAACAGGTGGTCTTTCACCATAAACGTTATCCAGTCCGATTCGTGGAATCCGGATACGGGAAGATCGACGAGGTGGAACAAAAGTAGGAGGAGGTCTGTGAGTGACCTCGGCGGGTGGTGACGGTGAACGCGGTGATGGTTCACGTCTACATCCAAGTACAGAAGGAGGTTCTTGAAGACCAGGTGGAACTGCAGGAGCAGAACCAGAAGAAGGTTCCTTGCGATAAACGCGTGGAACAGGAGGAGGTTCCGGATGAGAACGTGATCGACGTGATTGTCGAACTGAAGGAGGACGCTCGTGTCCATCTCCTTTATCAGAAGGGGTATCATGTCTCGAAGAAGAATCTGAAGGCTGAAGTTGCCGGTTTCCGTGGATTGGAGAATCTGGTGGACTACCAGTTGGAACATGATCAGAGTCGTGATGGCCTTCACTATCCGAATCGGAAGAATCGTCATTTGTTCCTTTAGGAGGTGTCGGAGGATGTAAAGGTTGTCGTTTGTCTGTTCAATCATTCCGACAATTCGGGAGATCAGATTCATTGAAAGTGGCAGATGAAGAGGAGATAATGCGACCACAGGATTGAGACCAAAAGCGGTATCCCTTAGTACCTGGCTCATATCCAACAAAGAGCATTTCTTTGGCTTTCGGTGCTAATTTGTTAGCCCGATATTCCTTGGGAATGAAGACAAAAGCTCGGCATCCAAAGACCTTGAAATAGGAAACGTCTGGAATTGTACCATTCCAGGCTTGGATAGGAGTTTCCCATTGGAGACGACGCATAGGTTGTCGATTATAGATGTGGAGAGAAGTCTCAGCATCTTGCCAAAAGATAGGAGGAAGACAAGCGTGAAGACACATAGCTTCAGCTTTCTCCATAATCGTCTGATTAAAGCGTTCAGCGCGACCGTTTTGCTGGGGGGTGCGTGGAACAGAAGTTTGATGTTCTATTCCTTGCGACAAGAGGAACGTGCGCAAATCAGAGTTGATATATTCTCCCCCTCAGTCCGAATGTAAGCATAGGAGCGATTTCCCAGTTTGGCGTTGTGCCCATGTGATAAGATTACGTAGGGCATTGACAGCAGATGACTTTGATTTCAGGAAATAAAGGGTGGCAAAGCCCGAGAAGTCGTCTATCAACGTCAAAATCCATTTGTTCTTGTTACGAGAAAGAGTTGGAACCTCGACTAAGTCGGTATGGATAAGTTCCAGGGGGCGAGATGCCCATTTCTCAGACAAGGGGAAAGTCTGTTCGTGAGCTTTTCCCATCTGACAACCTTTGCAAGGAGGTGTGTCAGTCGGAACAATAACCGAAGAAGGTATACCCTTTGTGGTCAAATGTGCATTTCTCAACGCATTTCGGGAGCAATGTCCGAAGCGTTGGTGCCACAGATCGTATGATCTGACATCCTGAATGGTATTCACCCGTCCTTCTGGTTGGATGATGAAAATCCGGAACCAGTGAAGGGGCGAATCCGATCGTAGGGCAGAAGCTTGAAGGATCGTTTTACCGCGGGTGTTGGAAATTACCGTTTCTTTGGATATCTCGCATTGATAACCTCGATGGGTCAATGCGGTGATGAATAAAAGTCTATGGGACGAGGCTGGAGAATACCAGACATCAGTCAAAACCACAGGTATAAACTGGCCATTCGCTTTAAAAGAGCGAAATACGACCATTCCGGGACCAGTCATCGTGACCGTATCACCATTCGCTATAGTAGCGAATTTCTTGTTCTTTTTCAAATCAGAAAAGTCCTCGAGATATGGTGAAATATGGTGAGAGCAACCACTGTCAACCATCCAATGATCTCGGTAAAAAGAAGACTCTCTGCCTTTCAGTGGAATGTACTTCACTGAACCAACCATGTGGCAATCAAAATCAAAATCGTCATATGAGGGGTCAACGTAACCTGTTTCCTCATATGCGGCAGATCCATCCCAAACGGTAAGGTCACGGCCGGTAGCTCCATGTGCATGTTTCCATGTACCGTCTCCATTTCTACGGGTGTCGTTAAAGTACGACGTTACTTCTCCAGTACGTCTTGGAATATGTCCAGTCCTAGCTACTGGAGAGCAACTAGGTGGAGTGGGGTCGAAGGACAGGATCCGGAGCAATTGGATCTGGATGACCGAACCTTGAGACCTCGACACCTACATTGTTCCAAGTTCGATGTACGGGTTCGTCGTCTATCTCCATGTTGTCCAAATCGACAATATGGGCAAATCCGCTGTCTTCATTGTCAAAGCCAGATACTTCATTAGCACATCCTTTCCCTTTACTGCGATTTGCCTGTCGACATGCGAAATTAGAACGTCGCTGCCGTTTCTGGACAGCATTCCCTTGTGCCGGTTGAGAAGAAGGGCCAGTGGCCACATTTTGTTGTGGTCTCCTCTGTTGAGGACGTGATTGTCCAGAACCAGAGGGTCGTTGGGGAGCAGGTTTCCCATGCTTTGCCCAACAGCGATCAACCGTGTGGCCAGGTTTGCCACAATGAGTGCATGAGGGAGAGTTCAGAGCATGACGAATCGCGTTCGTTCTGTTCTGAGAAGCAGAAACGTGAGCGGCAAGGGGAGCAGAAGTAGAGGCTTGAAGAGAAGTCTTAGACATAATCTTGGGAAGAATCTTGTCTGGTGTAAAGTCAGTGGTAGCCTGAGTTTGGACGAGGATAGAGACGAGGGTGTCAAATGAGGATGATAAGGTGGAAAGAATTATCATCACCTTAAGTTGGTCAGAAAGCGATAAACCGGTGGACGACATTCTGTTGAACGTCGAAAAGAGCTTGTTAAGCTGAGGAGAAAGGTCCTTTCATTCATCAACGGAGAAATGAATGGCCTCTCAGAACAGATAAAACTGTCCGGTAACACCGGTTGGCGTGTAGAAGTTCGCCAACTTGTTCCAAAGAATCCTCGAAAGAGCTGAATGGTTCGTGTCGTAATTGAACTCCTGGAGATGTTGCATGTCTGGAGAGATATAAATTGCAATAAGTGCCTGAGCGGCACTGTTGCCTTTAACGAAAGTACTCCACAGATCAGCTGTGTTCTGGGAGGCATATTGGAAACCACCATCAATATATCCCCACCAGTTCTGCATGGTAAGGATGGATCGCATAATAGTGGCCCATTGTGAATAGTTCCCAGAGCCAGTTAGAACGGGAATGTGAGATTGGATGGAAGAGTCGATCTTGAAAGAAGAAGACATTCTTATGGTTGATCTTTAAAAGATAAAGAGGCAGGCAAAAAAGGTCTGATAAAAAGGAATCTCGTCAGCATCATTTGTTAAAATGATCTGAGAAGATGAAGAAGGAACGATCTCTGGTGCTGCGGTTGAAGCCGCAATATCCTCTATCACTTCATCCTGCACTGTCACCTGTAAATCCGCATCGTTGAAGCTATCGTCTTCTATCGGAAGAGTGACCACAGTTATATGAGTCAGTTCCAGAGAAGATTCAGGTGCTGATTCCAAGAAATCTAATTCCAAAGGCAATATAGGCCTTGGCGCCATTGGTCGAGCACGAGGAGTTGTGTAAATAGAATCCATAAGAGGATCTTCCTCGGGATCTTGTGACCATTCAGAAACTGTCGGAGAAGGTGGTGTGGAAATCTCGGTCAAAGCTGGAGAGCCTTGAACGGTTTCGGGAGATGCCATCATCGGAGGTATGGGATCTGAGTAAACTGTTTCGTATACCGGGAGTCCGGGAGCAAAGCCCAAACGAGAGGAGGGGTCATGGAGTTCCATAGTCTCTGCACGAGGAGTTTGTTCTGGAGTATTCATAGCAGTGCTTGTGGCAGAGCTAAACAATAACTCAGACAGAGCAGGAGAGACAGGTGCAGGTGTGGAAAAGTGGAAGTCATGATGATACTCCCCCTTGGGGTCAACCGCAGGAAGATAAGAGAAGGAGGGAACCGGAGTGTCCTCCAGGACAGGGTCCAAAGGGAGAGGAGCGGTGGGAAGCGAAGCCACAGGTGGAGCAATAGTAGGAGGTGGCGGGATTGGAAGGAGGCGCGGGGTAGAAGCCGCAGAAGTCCTAGACACTGTAGATGAAGTGGAGGTAGAAAAAGAGCGAGAAAAAGAACGTTCCAAAGCCCTAGCCATCAATTCTCGCCTCAGCCACCAGGCTGGTAAGGGGTCTCCACTAAACTTCTCAAAATCAGAGAAGTGTGTCTCCTCAAAATAATGAGGGTTAGGCAAGACAATGTCTGCCCTTGTAAGTGAATGCACAACTATAGTTGATTTGAGATGAGTATAGTAGGGATGATGAAATAAACCCCCTTTAACAAGAAAACAATTTAAAGCAAGAAAAGATTCTAAATAGGAAACAAAGCTAGGAATAGGTTCCATAATTTTCTGCTCTTGGCCTTGCACTTCTTCTCCTACGTACCGACCTCCTAAGTATACCGGTAGGGGCCACACCTTGATCGGGACGATCGTAAGGTCTGGGCTGTGGGTTTGCATGTACCGCATGATCATCTCGTCTCCTTCTTGCTTGCGGTGGAATCGGGCGAAGTCCAATGGCAGGAGCGGCATCTTGATAAATATTTGCGACTTCTTCGACAAGCGTCTGAGATGTGGCATTGGAATAAGAGACCGGAATGGCAGGAGGAGCAGGGAGAGCACGATGGGAGTTTAAGTTGGAGTTGAGATGAGCGTTGAGAGCGCGAAGGCGAGCGGTCTCGAAGTATAGAGACGAAAGCTGATCTTGCCATTCGTTGCGTTCAACTAGTAAGCCCAGGTTCTGGGCCTCGACTGCCTGTAAAGAGGAGCGTAAGGATCTTTCCGAATGCACTAACTCCCCGAAATGCTCTAGCTGCGCCTCGAGCACCCAAATACATGTCTGCGCACGTGACAGCTGTGTGACAAAACCTGCATAAGAGCGGAAGCCCTGTCTCCACACCAAATCTAAACCCTCGTTGTGGTCCCGAACAGTAGGGACATCCGCGATCCGGGAAGAGAAAGTGCCGAGGTCTAGACCACGGTGAGCTTGAAGCTCAGCGAAGTGGCCTAGTGGGCATTCGTAATTAGGAGCTTCGTGACGAAGCCTCTTGACAAGTTCTGGATAGCGGGGGAATTGGGAACGTTGATGTTATGCTTGGCCCGGATAGGGACGAGCATAGACTCTAGGGTCAAGGGTTTGTGGTTCAAGAGGTTCAGAGAAGGAGAGATCATCTCCTTGAACGTTGTAGGGAACTAATATTCCCTAGGTTCGTAGGGGTGGATTTCCCCAATTCTCACTACCTTGTTGCTTGTCCCCTATCCTACTTACCTTAGCATTATTGTTTGGGTCTATTATTTTCTTTCCTTAGTCACTATATAGTTTGTATTCCAATCAGGAATAACAGGGGAGCTTTTACCACTGAGCAGCTCACTTTGTCATCGTCATTTTCTCTGGCCGCTGTTGGCCTTTTGTCTTTCGTCCGTTCCTTTCCTCATTGCTCTACCATATCTGGACTCGCCGGATTAGTCAGTGTCACTGTGCATCGTCGCACAACCCTTCCGCCAAACCTGTAATACACAACCCCCTGGGTCGAGAACACTCGCACCCACTTTCTTTCTTTTAGTTTTCTTTCTTGAAAACTTTTTGTTACTTACACCGGAATCCGAAGCAGGTGGTCGACAAGTAGGAGTATGAGCACGAGGAGGCTCGTACGGCAGAGAAGGTGAGGGAATGCAACATTGAGAATGGAAGTGAGTGCGAGGTGTACAAGGTGCACCGTAGGGACCAGGATTAAACCTTGGATGAACCTCGAGTCGTTCAGCTACTCGCGGGTCCAAATGGACATCCGTGCGAATAACGACAACCCGGTGAAATAGAGGAGTTCGCAAGGTTAGTATAATCTCTCTGGTATTGGATATAAAGCGAAAGAGTAAAATCCAAGAGTTGGTGGTCATAACGACCAATCCGACTACCGTCAGATCCTTGAGCCCAGCATAGGCACCAAGGGCGGTTACCAGGAGAGCTGATATCCAAAGAAGTACGAGTACCATCTTGGACTCATTGTGCAAAGTGGGTAGCCCAAAAGGCATGATACGTGCGATACGATATCAAATCTGATTTGTGCAGATCTCTGCTAAGGCGGGGCTCATAATCTAAAGAAGCGGTACAAGGCTTCTTCGTGTGCACAGCTGAGCCAAGCAGGGAGTTATGAAGCTTAGTGGAGAAACTCACTAAGCAAGTAGGAGTCTGTACCACAGAGATGGAATCGAACTTGAGTGTTGACGAAGAGATAAGCTGGAGAGCTTAGATGTGCTAGTAGGCACTGGAAGGACTCGATGAGAACTTGTATTGAAGGGACGAAGAGTCCCTGCCTATATACTACATGAGAGTAAGGTTCAAGCGGAGCTTGAACTACATATAGTAATGCCCTCAGACCATGGGAGAGTGAGAGGGATACACCATTGGCTGTATCTGTAAGCCTCTCAGTCAGCATCAGTCAGCATGACTGATCATATGACATCATGAGTCTAGAACCAGGGTAGAGGGTTCTGACGTCATAGGTCTGGACCATGACATCATAGGTCACGTGATCAAAGTCTAGAACGGTCTATAAAGACACGTCTAGGTGCGAAGCACAAGGCACAAAGTCTATAGTATAATAGGTCTTGTAAGTAGGAAATAGTCCGTTAGACAATAAGAAACTAAATAGTTTCAATAGCCATTTCATCGGCAAATTGCTTGGCAGCTGGTGCCTTAGAAACACATTGTTCAATTCCCATCCTGGGAACATAATTACGTGACACTTCGAAGGGGGTCTTCTTTGAAGACGCCTGCATCTTTGAATTGTAGGAGAACTGGGCGATGGCAAGCCAATTGGCCCATTGATCTTGTTTTTCTGCGCAGTATAAACAAAGGTACTGCTGCAGGTCTCTATTCATGCGCTCTGTCTGTCTGTCTGTTTGCAGATGGAACATGGTGGATAATTTAGAGTTTATGCCAAGACGCTTGCACACTTCCTACATGACTGCAGATGCAAATTGCGGTCCTTGGTCCGATACAATAGATGTGGGAAGTCTGTGGTGCTTCCACACGTGATTGAGAAACAATTTAGCCGTGCTGAGTGCCGTTTCGGTCTTATTGCATGGGATAAATACCGTTTCTTTGGAAAAATGATCAATGACCACTAGGATCGAGTCGAATCCATTAGATAAAGGCAGATCCGTGGTGAAGTCCACGGAGATGTCCTGCCATGGCCCTTGTGGGACCTCTAAGGGTTGGAGCAGCCCTGCTTTGGGCTGGTTTCCAGTTTTC
>JBBPNW010000967.1:0-11860 GCA_038091115.1 Rubroboletus rhodosanguineus
TATGATATGCTTTAGGAACCATCTTGGCTTCCATAAGCTTCTTTTCTTCTGTTTTTGGTTTTTCTAGATGTTCTAGGGTTGCTTGAATCTGATACTGGAGATCTTCTTCCTCCTTTTCAAGCATGCAGATAAAGATGGGCTTCTCTTGAAGCATGTGACAATGGCAGGGACAGTGTGTAAGTGTAACTGAGCCTGTCTTCCAGTCTATTTCCGGATTATGGTGTTTTAACCACATGTAATCAAGGATCAAATGATTCTGTCCAAAGTCCATAACTTCCACGGTAACGTGTTCCTTGTGACCCTTGAAGTCAATTATAATATCAGCGGAGTGCATAATCTTTCCAGCCGAATTCTTTGTGCCATCCATATTGTAAACGTTAACGGGATTGCATAGCTTTTGAAGGGGAAGTTTATTCTTCTTGACCCACTTCATATCAATAAAGATAGTATTAGCCCCTGAGTCAAGTAACGCTTCAAGCAAGATGAGGTCTTTAGGGGTTTCTTGTGAAGCAACATATAGCGGGACCAGAATTTCATTTTCTGTCCTTATGTTGCATATGTAAATATTGTCTGGGATTTCTTTTTCTTTTTTGGAAAAGGAATTAAGCACAGGTTTAACGTCCCTGCTGTGCCCACTAGGAGATGCCTCTGACGTATGAGGTAAAAAGTCCATGGAGCTGTCAACATCAGTGTCTTCCACATTTAAGTTATCAAATCTGTTTTTGTAATTTTCTTGTTTTTCCGCCTTCGATCCATCCAGATCAGATCTTAGGCACGACCTTTTCCCTTCTTGGCCACTTTGGCCACATCCATGGAAAATGCCGAGGCTTCTTCAAAGCTCATGCCTCGGGTTGCCTTAACCCATGCCTTTCAGTTACTTTTATCCTCGTCCCAGGAGGTGTTTACATTGTGATATTCTAAGTAGTACATGTGAACTTTCTGTAGCTACATCACCAACATGTCATGATCAACATAGGCGTATCTGAAGAGGAACTTTTCCCGATGTCATTTGGGCATGTGGAACCATATCCTAGGGATTCTTTCACCCATTGGAAGGTCATGTCTTTTCTGCTTTTTAGTATCATAAAGTTTTAAAAGGTCGTAAAAAGAAATGAATGTAAAAAAAAAAGAGGACCTGTTGGTTCCTTCTTACTAAGGTTGTGTCCTATTAATGCAGCTCCTTACCTGCAACATGAACCCAGAGTCTCACAAGCTACCATATCCTGGTACCGCACCTATGGCCGTAATAACCATATTAGAGCATCGAGCAGTGTCACATTGGGATGGCTGCGCAGATATGGCTTTCTTTCAAGCCCGACCCTTTCATCAGTACTAAGACGAAATCCTAGAAAAGGGTATCGTAAAAGTCTTTTGTAAACATAGAAAAAGTACTAAGCTTTTGCATAAGTGAACGGCTATAACTTTCGCTGTGTGACTTGTCCATATGCGCCTATTTTCGGCGATTTGTGCAGGATCAATGTAATCCCTGCCTTCTTTCAGACTTTGTCATTGAACTGGGTAGCCCCTTGCCAACCCCGACGTTATCTGTAATTATAAACTTTTTAGCTTTGTGAATGTGTCCTTCATCCACTTATCATCTTCTTTTCAGTATAAACCCCTTGGCTGTGTAAGCCGTATGAGAACATCTTTGGCTCTGGACCGTTGTCCCTTTTGCATACTTTCGGTCTGCTTGAGGATGACCAATCCTAAGAGTATCTTCTTTTGGTCACGTTGACCAGCGAGCATGCTTGCATCCAGCAACGCCTGGGAACTTCTTTCTTCAGATCTTCTTCGATCTCGTGTCCTAGCTTGGACTCTGTGAAGGAAAACTTTTTATATCTTTACCCATATCCTACCCATCGCATAGCCCACTCCATCAAGGAGGCAAGACATATCTTGACTAGTGAATTAACTTTCGGGATCGTCAGATAATTGAGAATCTTCTTTCTTGTATTTTCAACGCTCAGGCGACATCTTCCATTGTGGACTCCGACAAACATTCTGGAAAATAAACTTTGCACTTCTGTGGAGTGCGCATAGAGCATCGAGGCTCGTGATCCAATCCTAGTAGCAGTTATATCATTACTAGGGGTTTCGACTGCTGTTGGGAACTGCGACTAGCGCATCCCACTGACTCCCTTTCGTGCAGGGTCAACCAACAATAAACGTCTAACTCGTCCTCTCTATCTTTTGAGGAGTCTTCGTAAGGATCAGGAGGGATCATAGTACTCGCCATAGTTTCTGCGGATTCTGCTCACAAAGATGTCACTTGCCTGGACTGTGAAACAACCTCGAAGACGACTTCTTCGTAAGATTGGCTTGTTAGGCCTCTCTAGGCTGCACACGTTGAACCATGAAAGGAGAGTGGGGATTGAACAAAGCTCTAAGGCTTCAAGGGGAGAACCAAGAGAACTAAACTGGAGGGCGTCCAGTAGTTCCTTGGGGTTTATATAGTGCAGCCTAATGCGCACAGACCAAGCTGTACACTACTACATGCGGACATATTACAACGGTAATTAAATACGTGCTGCACACACATGGTGTGGCAGAATGGAAGAGAAGAGAAGCATAACACGGTGATTACCGTGGGAAAGAATGGAAGCATAGAGCGGAAATTAAAGAGAAGACATATGGTAATGAGTGTGTGAACGAGATGAGATCTCGTGAGAAAGGAATATAACTAAATAGGGAACGCGTCTGTGAGCGCGAGGAAAGAAGAAGGAAATAGTTACAAGTCCACGTCTATGTTGTGAGATAAGATAAACGTGTGGCTTGATAAGATTAGATAAGATAAGATCAAGGAAAAAGATAAGAAAAGAAATTGTCACTTCGTAACAGACTGCCTGTGGTACTTGGGGGCTTATGCTCATGCGGGGGCTGGCAATCAGTACTTAATACAAGAGGGGCCAGCATTTCCTTTGCTGTCTTGAAACCTGTCTCTTGTTGTCGTCATACAGAGTAGAGAATGTAGTTTGGTTCTAATGAAACAACCTCAAAGATTGTACTTTGTAAGATTGGCCCTAGGCTGCTCTAGGCTGCACACGTCGTAACCATAAGGGAATGTAGGGATTGAGCAAGGCTCAGTATCTTCAAGAGGAAAGATCAAGAGAACCAAACTGAAGAACGTCCAGTGGGCTCCTTGGGGTTTATATAGTGCATGGGTATCATGCACAGACCAAGCTGTACACTACTACATATGTACAGACAGAGATTAAATACATGCTGCACACATGAGGTGTGGCAGAATAGAAGAGAAGCATGCATGGTGATTACCATGGGAGTGAAATGAAAGCATAAGTGGAAATGAAAAGAAGACATATGGAAATGAATGTGGGAACGAGATGAGATCTCATAAGAACATGAATGTAACTAAATAGAGAAAAGCATCTAAGGCTTTGGGTCCTAGGCTAATCACTGAACTCAGGAATAAGGGACTTATGAAGGAGAACATTGTCTCTAGAGAAAGATCCAAGAGAACAAACTGGAGGACATCCAGTGGGCTCCTTGGGTTTATATAGTGCATGACTATCATGCACAGACCATGCTGTACACTACTACATATGTATATATGATAACAGAGATTAAATGCATGATGCCAACATAAGATATGGCAGAATGGAAGAGAAGCATAGAGCAGAAATAACTGTGGAAATGGAATGGAAGCATAAAGCGGAAATGAAAGGAAGAACATATGGTAATGAGTGTGAGAACGAGATAAGATCTCGTGAGAACAAGAATGTATCTAAATAGAGAAGGAGCGTCTGTGAGTGCAAGAGAAAGAAAGAAAAGATACCAAGTCCATTTGTATGTTGTGCAATAAGATAATCACATGTTTTTGATAAGATTAGATAAGATAAGATGAGGAACAGAAAAGGGAAAGAAATTGTCACTTTGTTACACTACTCCCCCTCTAGGAATCACATTCCAGGTGATTATAGGGTATTGAGGATGGGCCGGCCTCCATGTAGTTGATGTAAGGATTAAATAGGCCTTTGAACTGCACAAAGGTCATAGAAAGTTGTCTAGGAGCATTGGGCCAAAGAGCATGAAAGTCTCTAATAGTGTCTTGCGCAGACTTCAGATTCTCCATTGGTTTCCAGGTACGGTCTTTAACATTATAACCTTTCTAGTGGATGAGGTATTCCAACTTATGTCCCTTCAAATGAGAGTCAACAATGAAGTCAACTTCCCATTCAACGGCTCTGTCATTGGTAACCTCTACCAAGCTGGGTTTAGTAACCGGCTTCCATTAATCTTTCTTTATATGATTTAACCTTAAGATATTCACTATCAGGTAAATTTTCAGAGTTTTCAGCAGCTTCAAGCATACCGCATTATCTCTGAAAGAGCATATGGTAATGAATGTGAGAATGAGATTGGATCTTGTGGGAACATGAATATGACTAAATAGAGAAAGAGCATCTGTGTGCATGAGAGAAAGAAGAGAAGAGATACTAAGTCCATTTGTATGTTGTGCAATAAGATAATCACATGATTTTGATAAGATAAGATAAGATAAGATAAAGGAAAAAGATAGGAGAGAAATTGTCACTTTATTACACATGTACACATCATCAACATCTTGCTTAACTTCTCTGAGGCATTTGAGGGATTCCAGCATCCAGATGATTCATGTCTTGTCCATATGGACTGTCACAAAATTCCCAAGGGCCATTGTACAAAACAATATCCTCTCCAAACCTCCACAATAGATGAGAGCTCGATCTCAGGCAACATTGCCATCATCAATGATGTGTACATCAATCAACTCAAGATAGTCCCTGAGAAACTTTTTGATTGTGCAATTCCAAGCATTGATGATCAATCAACCAATGCTCATGTTTGTGGTGCCAAGGCCTTATAAACAATGGACATCAACTCCTTCACCTGCCTTCTATTCCTGCAACTTGGCTTTGGGCTATTCCACCTATTCATAAATCTTATCTGGGCCCTTCTATATGTTTACCATGGCTCCCTCTCTCAAGTTGGGACACTTATATATTTCTTCACAGTTTTCAATCATACATAACTTGGCTGTGAGCATCCCGACTACCATATCCTGCTCATGACACTGCTTCAGATCCTACATAGTGTTATTTTCAATGCATGGAGGATTGAGTCTGGCTATTCATCGTTAACTGCTTTCACCTCATCAAACCCCTCCATAGATGACCTCATTTGGATTGCTGACAAGATCATCCAAAACCACACAGTAGTACCCCATCAAAAACCAGCACTCAGATATAAGACCACAACCAAGGTCACAAAGCCTTCCGATCCAGAAGTCAATGATAACACAGCACAGTGGAATCTCTGTTTGCTCACACATGATCTACTTTACATTCATGAACTCACAACTGCAGTCTTATATGGAGATTTTGGACACATTAAGGATATCCTTGGAAATCTTGCAATCATTTTCTGTGATGCGGGTTCCAACAACTATGCCAGTGAAATTTTGCACTGGATATACAACATTAAGAATGTATGGACTCTGAAATTTGTATACATTGTGGTAACGTCATGGATTCCCTTTTGGTTCTTCTTTACTAATGCTGCCAGGTTCATACAGAGACATTACATATGCGAGACAGCATGCTTGTTAACTTGACAGGTCTTGCAGATCATTGAATGCCAATAGACCTGAATATTGAGTATTTGATTAAGTTTCTCAATCATATGGTATTATGACTGATTACTTTTAAATATGAATAAAATAGACTTTTTTCACTCAAAAGGGAGTATATGCATTATGGGATCAATTGGGCGATATTTCAGCATCTGTGAACCTTCTCCAAAATGTTCACAAACAGGTTTTGCATGCTCTCCAGACAGGGTATCATGGAATTACCCACATCAATCCAAATATGGTGGCTGCTGTCAAGAAGATCACTCATAAAGTGAGAGAACTAGAACTCAATTGTTATAAGCCAGACTGGAGTGAAAATGAAGCCATTTGACCAATTGTGGATATACTGGCAGTGTCATATCCCAGAATTCTGAGTCAACTCCAACTCTATTATATATGAACTCCAGTGTGTTCTCGTATGAGACACATCTCTGGATCTTTGGACCTCCGTATATAGTTTCATATATAGTATTTGTTGTTCTCTGATCTCCTTTTGTATTAGTTTCCACTTCATATATATCCCTTATCCTGTGCTCACTTAAATGCACAGCTCCAGTAACTCCTTCAGAACTCCCTTCATTACAAACCCATAGCTGATCACACTTACTAATATACGCAAACAGTACAATCACCAACTACCTACATGCGGTCCACGCCTGGCATATGATTCATGGGCTCACCTGGACCCTCAACAGCGATGAAACCGATACACTCCTCAAAGCTGCCAAATCCTTTGCCCCCCCATTGTCCAAACATCAGCTCTGCAAACCATACACCATCGACACCATTCTTGCCATCCACTCCCAACTCCACTTAAGTTCTCCTCTCCATGCAGCTGTCTTTGCCTGTCTCACAACAATGTTCTTCTCCACAGCTCACACTGGCAAATTCACTGTGACCAATTTAAATACCTTTGATCCCAACTTCCACATAACTTGCAGTCATGTATCAACCCAATGCAACCAACAGGGACTCAAAGTAACCAACTTCCACTTACCATGCACCAAAGCTACCCCCCAACTTAGAGAAGACGTCACTTGGGGCAAACAGGACGGACTATCCAACCCTCATGGAGCTTTACCCTCTTACCAAAGCAAAATTCCTCAAAACGCTAGACATAGCGTTGAAAAAAGCTGGTCAAAAGTCACTAAAAGAATATAGGATCCACATAGGGTCAACCCTCAAGCATCTACTCTGCAACATGCCTTTCAAAGTGGTCAAAGTGAAAGGATGCTGGGCCAGTGATGCTTTCCTTGTCTATTTTTGCTGTCATGCTCAAATTCTCACCCCATACATCCAAGTGAAGCCAGCTGTCCACAAGACATTCCTACAATACACCATTTTATCTGTTCGCCAATGATACATCTCATGTATGTTTTCCCCTCCTCCTAATCCTTGGGTGCAGTCACTTCGCTACTTGCCTCATTGATAACTCCTAGTTCAGGGGCAAGCTGTAACAAATTGTTGCACTGCATCATTTCATTTTATTCTCTTTACTTAACGTTCTCTACTGATCACTACTATTGATCATCTGTTCTCTTATCAGACATTTATCTTATCTTATCATGTCACATGACCTATCACATGACTGTGGTAACCATTCCTTTATATCACAATCTCTTATATCCTACTCTTCACAGTCTAGACTTACGGTCCGACTTCTAATCTAGACCAACACGCGGTAACCGCATTCTTTTAATTACCATTGGTTCAGACCCTTATCCGCACACCATGACATCATTACATTACTACCTTACTCATCCGATTCCCACATGATGTCATATCCTATGCCCTCTTTACCATATGTAGCATAGTCCTGTATTTGTACCTTGGTCCATGCGCAAGCACTGGACGTATATATACTGGGACGCCTCTAGACAAACTCCTCAGTTTGTTTATAGTCGATCTCACTTGTCTTCAGCCTTGTGCTAGAGAGTTGCACTTCCCTTCCTGAAGACATCTGCTAGTGTCCTACACACAGCATCCTCAAGGATCAAAGTGATCAAGCGACCTTAGTGGTCTAATCCCTATGAGCGTCCTCGTACCTATATCCCGATAAGATCCCCTTCTTTTGTTGTTGCATTCAACGTTCCACGTATCTGTCTTCAGATGATCCTTGATACGTTTCATAGGTTCTCTTAGAATATGGAGAGTTCCTGAGAGTTCCTGAGAGAGGGCGAGGGTTTCTTCCTGTTCCTGTTCAAGGGGAAGGAATAGGTCGTCGTCATTTGGGTCTTCTTCACTGGTGGAGTGAGAAAATTCAGAATTTGATTCTTCAGGTGGAACCTCTCGAGGTGTAGACCAACGAGAGTTCGCGGGAGTTCATCAATGAGAAATGGTGAAGGACTACTTCGATGGTAGCCTTAGATAAAGCAACCTAGATCTTTTTTTACACTTGGCCCGGATAGGGACAAGTGTAGACTCTAGGGTCAAGGGTTCGAGGGTTCAGAGGTTCTGGGAAGGAGAGGTCGTCTCCTTAAACGTTTGTTCAAGTAGCAAGATGGCTACCAGTGGTTTAAGCTTTCAAAGGACAAAGCTGGCACTCTTAAGTAGCCAGGAGACTTATAGAGATCCAAGGGATGATGTACGAGGTATATTCCAGAGTAGATCTAGGTTAGGGAATACATCGTCAGAGAGAGAGGTTTATATAAGAAGCCTATGGAATGTTGGAGAACAAGATGGAAAGAAAGATGACTAAGTGAAAGAATCGCGAAGAACTATATGGAAAGATGAAGTAATACACTTGCTGACTGATCGATAGAAGAAGAGAGAAGGTCAGCGAAGAAAATGACGAATCAAAAGATAACTACGCGGGGCTTCAATGGCATAGTCAAATTGTCTTAAAAAGATAGCATAGATTGAAAGGAGGAAGGAAACGAAGAAAGAAAGAATTGTAACATTACCCCCCTACTAAGGGTGAAGTTACCAATGAAGATGAAAATAATTACAAGTCCAAGTATCCCCCAGCAGGAGACCCCGTGATGTTGCTCCACGCAACGTCATCCAATGCATCGTCATAATTGTCGAAAGGGGATACAGACCTTGGAGATTGTCTGTGGAAAGGTTGGTGACAAAAGAACGTGAAGAGGAAGAGGAGGGAGGAGAGGCTGGAGGAGTTCGACAACAAAGAGGACAACGAGATTGATTATGACCAGGGGCCCATCAGAAGCAAGTAGGACATTGGTAGAAACGACACGCAGGACGAAAATGTCCTAAGCAGTGACAATGGTGACAAGCTTGATGGTAACGTGGGTGAGAAGGGGGTAAGGCTTCGCATCCTTCGTATCCAGTCCAGATGGCTTCTACACATTCCATAACGGCCAGCTCTTCTTCAGAAAGTGGTTCAGATGACGTGGATGGGGTATTGGGAAGCTGGCGTCCAGCCAATTCATTGATATAACGGTCAATGTCACGAAGGAATTCAACCATCCCTAACTGGTATAGAGCAATGCTGACGGCTCCATGAAGCTCTCACTGGATATCCCTAATAGTGTTTCGATAAAAGGTGGCGTGGGCATGGGGAGTAACTGGGTTGGTAAAAAGGGCAAGGTGCGAAGTTTGTAGAAAGGCCCTTTGTAAAGCATGGAGAGGAGATCCCACGTTGAGGAAGGTGTCAATTGGGAGGGAGAAGCGAGAGTTGGTAAGGTAATGGTCAAGAGTGGAGATCTCATTGATGTCGGGGAAGTCAGGACGAATGCGATGGGTGTAGAGAGGGACATCCACAGAAAGGACTCCTCTGGGGGTGTTGGCGACAGAAGTGGGGGGAAGATTAAGGACGTAACTGGGATTTCCTGGAGTAGGGGGGCGAGCAATAGCAGAAAAGTAGTAATCATTAGCTACAGGAGCAAGAGAAGAAGGGGAAGCAGGACGAGAGACATCATCCACAAGTGTGGATGGGGGAATAGAGGAAACAGAGGACAAGGTAGGAGACGAAGAGGTTTGGTTGAGTTCGATGGCCATAGATGGTTGTCAAGAAGAGGATGAGGAAGGGCAGAAGACGGAGGGATGAAGGTTTTTATAATTGGTGAGAATGGACTTCGCATTTTTCAAGTTCCATTCTTGGACCCAGGAATCATCTTTGGCAGAGTATCCTTTCCATCGGATCAGGAAGGAGTGGTAAGAAGGAGGTCCTGTATGTCGTATGATCCGATCAATTTTGTATTCTTCTTCGTTATCAATGAGGTCAGGTGGTGGGGATGGGAAGTTCTTTCCGTGGACAGAGTTTTCTTTGTAAGGCGATAAGAGGGAAGCATGAAACACGGGATGTATGCGCCAGGTTTTGGAAAGACGGAGTTGATAAGTGATAGGAGATAAGACCTTTGTGATAACGAAGGGTCCTTCCAATTTAGGGGCGAATTTAGGGGAGGTGATGGATCGCTTGAGATTCCTGGCTTCGAGCCATACCTTGTCTCCAGTTTTGAAAGGGGAAAAAGATTGTTGAGTACGAGATGCCATTACCTGTCTGGCAAGCTCATGGGATGCTAAGGCTTTATCTTGAGCAGCTGACAAGGACTTTATTCTGGCTTCAACTGCAGGAAGTTTTGTTTGGACAAGAACAATTGGGAGAGGGTGAGGTTCATATCCCATCATGAGATAAAAGATTCATAGGTAGGTTTCTATTTCCTGGTTAACTCGTTCAGTCTCTCCATCAGTTTGAGGATGATAAGCAGTGGAAAGGGAGAGATCGTATTTTAGGAGTTTTCCAAGTTCTTTGGCAAAGGAGGATGCAAACTCAGGTCCTCGGTCAGAGATTACTTTGTCGAAAAGTCCGAAATGAAGGAAGACTTTGTGGAAAAATAAAGAGGCTATTCCTTCAGCTGTTATGGTTTTCTTGGTGGGACAAAGAATTACCCCCTTAGTAAGGCCATGGTTGACCACGACCAATAAAGAGTCAAAGAAGGAGGAAGAGGGTAAATCGGTAATAAGATCGCAGAAGATTTGCTGAAAGGGGCGAGAGGCAGAGGACGGGATAGGAGAAAGGGGAGGAGAGGGTGGATGGGTATTCGCCTTGTTTTGCTGACAAACGGCACAACCGTCAACATACCGGCGAACATAAGAGGCAAGGCTGGGCCACCAGAACTCAGAGGCAACCAATTGCCAAGTCTTCAGGTAGCCCAGATGACCAGCAGATTTGTGATCATGACAGCGGTGGAGGATAGAATGGCGAAGGGTGGTATCATCAGGGACGTAGACACAACCTTGATAGGTAAGGATGCCGTCCATCATTTGCCAGTCAGACAAGCGAGAACGAAAGGTGAACGGAACATCCTCATTCATAGATTGGAGGCTTTGAAGGACAAGGGAGTCAGAGAAAGAGGAGGAAGTGATTTTGCAGGAAAGAGCAACATCGATGACATTAACAAAGAGAGAAGGTGGGAGAAGAGTAACGCCCTCATTTTCATCCTCAGAGGAGGGAAGGCGGTCTAGGCGACGAGAGAGAGCATCTGGGCCAGAGAGAAGTTTTCCAGGGACATGGATCATCTTGAGGTCAAAATTGCTGAGATTTAAAAGCCAACAAGCTTGTCAACGGTTAAGATTCTAAGGTTGTCGAAAATAGCAAGAAGCTCTCGGTCGTAGATGTCATAATTATGTTCTGCAGGGGAGAAGGATTGGGAGAGGTAGGAACATGGATACCATTTGCCATTGGAGTTGGATTGAAGAAGGATACCACCAGAGGCAAACTTAGAGGCATCGGTAGCGATGGCGAAAGGAGCGGAGAGATCAGGAAGATGAAGTATTGGTTTTGAAAGAAAGAGGGTTTTAAGACGGTCAAAGGCAGTTTGACAAAGAGGAGTCCAACTCCAAGGAAGGTTCTTCTTGGTGAGGTCAATAAGGGGACGAGCAATGTTGGAATAATCTGGGATAAAACAACGATAGAAATTGGCAAAGCCAAGAAAAGAGCGAACATCTTTAACCTTGGTAGGGGTAGGCCAGCTTGCGATTCCATCAAGTTTTACTGGATCCATAGCGAGTTCCCCAGGTTTGACTATCATTCCCAGATAATCAACCTCTTGAGTGGCAAATTTGCATTTTTCTAGTTTAAGGTGAAGGTCCAATTCGGTCATGCATTGGAGAACGCGTTTCGTTCGTTCAGTATGAGTCACTTCATCGGGGGAGAAGATAAGGAGGTTGTCCATATAAATGACGAGCCATACTTCAGAGATCATGCCCCGAAAAGAATCATTCATAAAGCGTTGGAACGTTGCAGGGGAATTGGTAAGACCAAAGAAC
>JBBPNW010000968.1:0-11855 GCA_038091115.1 Rubroboletus rhodosanguineus
CATTCAAATCCATCATCAGTGACTTATGTACCGTACAGGGCATGCTCATTGTGCAACGCATCGTTATGCAGCTCTGACAGATTTATCAGGCGAAGCTGTAACCATCTTTGGGATTTCAAGCCCTTCGAATGGACCGTACTCGGCTCAGTTAGATGGTGGTGACATTGTCAAGTATAATGCATCAAACGCTTCCCCTATCAACTATGGGGTTGTGATTTACCATGCTGATAATATCGGCCCCGGTTCGCATCAGCTCATTCTTACCAACCTCCCTGATGATAGTCAGCAGTCCCTTAGTGTCGATTATGCACAGTTGTGGACTATAGCCAAGTACTTTCCATGAATTATCTGTTTCACTCATGGTGCTGATCAAGCTGTAGTTCTAGTACCACCCCATCACCAGACTCAAATTCAGGTAGCTCCACAAGGTACGCTCCTTGTACTCATGAATGTTTCTTCGTCTCATATCAATGAAGTAATGACAGTGCCTCCCAGAAGTAAGTCATACGGAAACATGGTAAATGCGACAGCTGGCTTACTTCAATACTAGCCAACTCGGTTCGGGAGCAATAACTGGCATAGTTGTCGCAGTCGTAGCTGCAGTTCTGGGTGCAGGGGCTGCCATCTTCTTCTATCGGCGTTGGAAAGCTGTTCTGGCCTCTCAACACGACCTCTACCGAATTTATACTCCTCAACGACCCCCCGAGACCGCCATGATGGCCCCAACTGGCATTTCTTCGTCGCTGGAGACCAGGAGCAGCGCGGGCTTATTGCGAAACGATACCTCGATCCAGGCCCTTGCTGGGAGGACGCAACAATCAGCTAACAACCATCCAGCACAATATGGCGTCGCCCCCCCCATATCCCCCGGTTCTCGCGACTCCCGAAGTATCGCTGACACAGTGAGTTCACCAACCCAGTCCCCGGTAGACGAGGTGCGTCGATCTCGCTTGGTTAACTACTCCAAGGGATGTTGAGTACGCTTCTACGCGTAGGGTTTGGGGCGGAGGCCTCTTCCTGAAGCACCCGGAGGAGGCCTGTCACTGTCTGCCGAATTCCCAAAACTCGCGAGCTCTTCGCGACGTGGTCAGAGTGTCATGACAGCCGATCGCAGCTCCATTGCAATTAGTGAGGGTCCCCCACCGAACTATATCCAGGCAACTGGGAATGCAGCTACCGCACATGAATATGCATTATGATGCATGACTGTACAGCTATTCATCCTCTCACCACCTCTACTGACTAGCTTTTCCCGCCAACGCTTCTGCGTTGAACCACTCATTGCATTCTTGGTTATGTGCTCTATTGTTCCTTAGACGGTTACCAGACTAGTCACTTGTTCTCGTATCAGATCATGATTGTAATTTGTCAGATGCTCGTCTTTTATATATCCAGCTATTGCCAAAAGTGCTATATAGTGATACTTTGCTCATATGATCACATACATACCCCACCCGGCGAGGGAAACTCGGAGGCCCAACTGCAAAAGAACTGAGTCATTCGACGTTACAACTTCCAGTTTTGCCAAGTAGGCGCAACTTACACCTTTGGCTTTGACTTCCATCTCGGAGACTCATCACGAATGTTGGATGATTGGTCCCATACACTCCTGCAGACTGATCCCATGAGGATTTACCGCGCCAAGAGGGATGCCGCGCATCGGACTGTCACATCCAGGTACAACATCCTTGGGTTCATATCCTCAGGAACGTATGGGAGGGTCTACAAGGCGCAGAGCGTTGACTCCGAGAGCGTCATGTATGCGATCAAAAAGTTCAAACCGGACAAAGAAGGGGACGTCGTGACGTATACTGGCATCAGTCAGAGCGCCATTCGAGAGATTGCAGTAAGCTCCACTGTACTCTGTTCATGACAGCCTACTGCGGTACGATAATACAAGTGGACAGCTCAACAGAGAAATATCTCATGAAAATGTCGTTGCCCTCAAGGAAGTCATTTTAGAGGACAAATCTATCTATATGGTCTTTGATTACGCCGAGCACGACTTTCTGGTACGTCCATATATTGGGCAACATGTTAAGCTTAACCAGACAATCTTCCTTAATCACAGCAACTCATCCACCATTACTCTCAAACTCTCCGCATCCAAATCCAATCTCAAGTTCTCAAATCCTTGGTTTACCAACTTCTGAATGGCCTCGTCTACCTACATTCCACGCATATTCTACACAGGGACCTCAAGCCCGCTAATATACTCATTACTGCTTCGGGAACCGTCAAGATTGGGGACCTCGGCCTTGCTCGTCTAATTCACAAGCCCTTACAGCCCCTTTTTGCAGGTGACAAGGTGGTTGTCACAATATGGTACCGTGCCCCCGAGCTGCTCATGGGTGCAAAGCATTATAATAAGGCGATTGATTGTTGGGCGGTCGGCTGCGTTTTCGCAGAACTTGCAAGTTTGCGACCAATATTCAAGGGCGAAGAGGCAAAGTTGGATTCGAAAAAGAATGTTCCATTCCAGAGGGATCAGCTTCTTAAGATTTTCGAGGTTCTTGGCACACCAGACGGTAAAGAAATTTTTTCTTCCGGGTAAGAGTCTTGTCTTTGACCCATCTTTCTCCAAAGAGAGGGACTGGCCTGGTGTGTGCGATATGCCCGAATACCAGAATATGAAACGACTTGATACGTATGTGGATGAAAAAACGGTCAGGCAAGTTGCACTGACTTCATACATCCTCAAGATATCAAAACCGTCTTGCGGAGTGGTGTCAGTCACGTATTCGATCGCAGCAAGGGCACGACCTACTCCATCAACTATTCGCGTATGATCCCGACAAGCGATTGACTGCAAAAGAGGCCCTTGGCCATAGGTGGTTCCAGGAAGAGCCTCGGCCCACACGGAAGTCAGTCGGAACAACCTCCCTTTCTCCCCTCCCTTCACTTGGTGCTCATGTTGTCACCTTCTGATTACTTACAGCGTGTTTCAATACGTGCCAGCTCACCAAATTCCACCTCAACGACGAATCACTCAAGATGAGGCGCCTTCAATGATGGGCGTCCCTGCGCCAACGCAGCCTCATACGCAACCGCAAGGCCCAACAGCACACGGACATGGACAAGGCCAGCATCTGTCACAGCAATCCAAGCCCGGTAGCACCACTAGTTTCGCAAGCGTTAGTGCTGGGGCTGGAGCTATGCAAGGGTATAGCGCAGTCCAAGGCGGGTCCTCCAGGAAGAAAGCTAGACTCGGATGAGCCTATCATAGGTAACGTTGTGTTCAGAAATGTTTTTAATGAACTCCGGTTTCTTTACTTGGCTCCTAAATGGCAGTTACTACCGTTTTACCGTTTTGGAGTTCATATGTTGAATAACTCGGAAATTGCGCCTTCCGGCGGCAGAAAACACTTGCAATGCTTTGCCTCGTAATGAGGGGTGTGACCATCACCCCTGATAACGTGTCTGTCGCTTTTAAATTCCCACGAATATGAGGAGATGATTTGAATATTATTTATTTATTTTTGATTACAATACAGTTGAAGAATGCACGTACCAGCAGTCCGTAGAAGAGTCCGAGCATCCAAAGGGCTCCTATTTGAACCATTCGCATCTGAATTATATGCGTGCGCGTGCGTTGTTTGGATAATCTAACCTCTCTGAGTCTAATGTAAGTATATGCATGATTTGTACTAGATAATCTTTGCTTGTTTATACTATTTCATTGAATCCTGTGCTTGTTGCTTTGCGACTGGCCATTCGACGTTTAGCACTCAACCTCGAACAGCATTGACGCAAGGCATAAGTCTTTGTGGGATGGCAGAGGCCAACTCGCAAAAAAATGGGTTTTGGTCATCCGAGCTTCTTTGTTACTTCGTTGCCGGAGGTGTCGCAGGCGCCACGTCTAGGACTGTTGTGAGTCCACTGGAGAGGCTGAAGATTATACAGTGAGTGGTACCTCCACGTTTGCATGCGTCTTGCTTTCTGACGACGGCCTTACTAATGCAAATCCCTAGACAAGTGCAGCCGCGTAGCTCCGATGGCCAATACAAGGGAGTCTGGCGCAGTCTTGTCAGAATGTGGAACGAAGAAGGTTTTGCAGGCTTTATGCGAGGAAATGGGATCAACTGCCTGCGAATAGTGCCTTACAGTGCCGTACAATTCACAACCTACGAGCAGCTTAAAAAGGTCAGTGAACCTTTGTTCGCACCTCTTTCTTGCTGCCCGACAACTAAAATCACAGATAGCTTTTCACTAGCAATGGATCTAAGGAACTTGATACCCCGACACGGTTGATAAGTGGTGCATTAGCTGGCATTACCTCAGTCTGTGCGAAATCACCTAGTTTCCCTTCACTCTGATACTAAGACTTTATTTTAGGCTCGACATACCCTTTAGACCTTGTGCGTTCCCGTTTATCTATCGCAACGGCGAGTATATCTGTCCAGGATCGGTCGCTTTTAGCGGCATCTGCGGACTCCGCTTCATCCTCTAGTTCTGGTGCATCGAGCTTTACCCCGAGGGGACGTGCCTCGAGAGCGCATCTATCAGTAATTGGCATGACTCTCAAAATCATGCGTGAAGAAGGCGGTGTCCGTGGATTGTATCGTGGGATTGTCGCAACGGCAATGGGAGTTGCTCCGTACGTTGGGATCAATTTTGCAGCATATGAATCCCTGCGTAGCATCGTCACCCCACCGGGTCAAAGCAGTGTCACTAGGAAATTGATGTGCGGTGCTCTAGCAGGTATGGAGTCATTCATACTAGCTTTCTGCAAGTACTAAATGTGCATGCTCTACAGGGTCCATTTCGCAAACGCTGACGTTCCCATTTGACGTCCTGAGAAGGAAGATGCAGGTTGTGGGCATGTCGGCTGGAGGGATGGGATATCGATACAGTGGAGCAATAGACGCGTTGGGGACCATCATCCGCACCGAAGGGGTCCGTGGGCTATATCGTGGCATCTGGCCCAACTTACGTGAGTCCACTATTACCGGAACATACCTGCCGATGCCAAGGCTCAACGACCGGATCACAGTGAAAGTTGCGCCTAGTATAGCAACGTCCTTTTTCACCTATGAGCTTGTGAAAGAGCTTCTGATTGCACCGTCATGATAGAGTATACATATGTTTCATCGTCCTACCCGAGTCTGTCATATATATTTTTAATAGAAGTGTGGAATATACGTAATAACACATAATTTTAGCTATTTACTAGCGCAAAATAATGTTTGATGTGAGTCCAAAATTGGTGTCAATACCCTGCTAGTATTGCACTGCGATCCCACACGGCGACGGGCAGCGCCGTGCACGTTTCCGTTCCTTCATTCTCTTCCGCGCCAACTAAATATTGGTGTCGCCCGTCGCAGAAGCAGTGGATGGTCTTAATTGATCATCTAGTATCACCGTGGTATCGTAACCAACGGTTCCGTTGCATTTTGCTCTCAGGATCTGCATGCTGGTGAGTTCGCTTGCCGTTCGTGACCGGTCCCACACGTTCGCAGCCTCGCTGTTTCTGCATTGCATTCCCTACTCCTCCTTTCTTTGCTGAAATTCGAGCTGACGGCTTTAACGCACCTTTCCGCTGTAGCACCGTAATTATATCATTCAGGTGATCATCGGGTTCATATCTTGCTTGGCTCGATCTGCCTAGCTGCTCTCCTCAGTGCCAGAAAATTACCGGTTCAGCCAGGAGTACCTCATGGTCCAGAACAAGCAATCATTCTCCACGTTTCCGGCCTTGCCTTCGCCCTCGTTTTCTTGGTCACCTGCTTCGTCCATGTTGCCACCTGCAACACCCCCATCTTATTCGGGCGTCCCAACCGCCGATCAACTCCCTTCAACCCCTTCCACCACGTTCAAGAGTATCTTTGGTGTACCTGCTTCCTCCCACCATCCTCATTCTTCCTCCTCCACACCTCCAATGGGTCAGGTTGTCAGCCGGCCTGAGGTCAATACCACATTGTCGCCATCCTCGGCTCCCTCTACTTTGGGCGTTTCGGCGTCGAATACTGGGAGTCTGTTCAAACGCGCTTTTGTCGGGCGTCGGAAAAAGTCAGATACTGTAACAATATCATCCCCAAGACTCGATAAGGGCAAGGAGTCGCAAATCGACGAAACATCGCACGGATCAACGGGCACTGCACCGCGCCAGCTGGGAGCAAAGCAGCTTACACTCCAGCTTGCGCAACATGTCTTCACTAAGAAGGCTGCACCTGCATCTCCTGCGATGAGCGGTCTGAGTCTACCACCTCCGCCCCCGCCACCCAAGCATGCTCAACGCCCGACACCCTCGTTGTCCCGCCTCACACCAATTAACACTAACACCGATAAACGCATATCCACCATAACGACGTCTAGTCCCATCGCGCCGGCGCTAGATTACATGAGGAAGAGCGATGAACATACGGAACAGGTCGCATCGAAGGAAAATGAAAGGAAAGACCTTGAGAGGTCAGAATCCAAGGATGTTCGCAGGAAAAGCGATTCCACCTTGAGCCTCCATACCATCCGTCCAACTATAGGAAGCAAGACGCCTCGCCCCGTTTCCCTTGCAGAGTCTCTACATTCCACTCATACCATCGTACCCGTGAACAAGCGCCTAAGCGCGCTGATCACAGACGCAGAGTACGTTATGGCTGAGGAAGATGATGGAGAAAGAAATGACGAAAAAGGGCGAGCGTTTAGTCGCATTTCTCCAGCCTCGTCGTTGCGACTCCGAGATAGGAGGTCTCAATCTCTGAGTCTGGGCCCTCCTCTTTCATTGATGGTTGCTAGCCCCACCGCCTCAAATGCAACGATGAATCTGGAGGCGATAACGGTCACTCTTCCCAGATCGGCATCGGAAGGATGTGAGCTGGAGCGACTTGTCACCAGGGAGATGGCCACGACGACCTTCTCATCGTTGCCTTCGGATACTACTAGGGATGCTGTAATGCTACATGTTAGCGCCATCTCCTCCTTGAATCAGGTGTCAAATTCAGCTACTCCACGGGTCGAACGAACTTTACCGGACCTCCCAGATCCTCCACAAAGTACTACATCACCGCCACAAGCCCATTCTCCCCATCCATCGTTTCGTCAGACAGCCATCAGCATGACATCAGGCTTTGCCCCCGCCGCTGGGCTTGCACGGCGTGCTGTGGAGAGGATGGGTAGGGTTTGGGGTTCGAAAAGCTCATTTCCAAGTCCTCTCGCTTCGCCACTTGGTGAATCGTTCAATGGCCGCACTGGACCGCTATCTCGCGCGGGTCCAAGCTACTCGGAGTCCATATATCACGGATACGGCAGGAGGGTTCGCCACAATCCACAGACACCATCTGTTAGTTCCACTGCTTCGTCTTTATCCGATCACGAGGGACCACAGTTCGGCAAATGCCTCCGAGGTCCCGTTCGTGTATTACCTTCAGGAGGTGTTGTTGGCGGTTTGGTTTTCGGAAGAGAGCTCAAGGCTTGCGTGGCAGAGACTGCCATAGACTCTATTATGAGCGTTCTCCACACACAGCAGGCGGCGCACGATGGACGAGAGGAGCCCTGGAGTCCTGGCCAGCCTTCAGCGCCGTTAGAAAGTCGTCATGTTCCTGCGTTGGTGATTAGATGTGCACAGCATATTCTTACGTGGGGTGTCCAAGAACAAGGGCTTTTCCGGTACGTGGTGCGAAGGTACCTCTAGGTCGTGAATATTCATTGTTTGCTTCATAGTGTCAGCGGTCGTTCATCCCATGTAGCAAGGCTGCGCGCAGAGTTTGATACTGGTCGGTGTCGGTGATTCGTTGCCTGGATTCAAGGTTGATTGCTCTAAACACAGGGGCTGATTTTGATATCGTGCAATCTAACCCTGGAGACTTGGACCCTCACGCAGTTGCTTCCGTATTTAAAGCCTTCTTGCGAGAATGTGAGTGGACTCGATTTGCTTTCAATGCTGCTTGTAACTGACACATCCATTGGAGTGCCCGAGTCTATCCTGACAAACCAATTGATGCCCTACTTTGAGGCAGCCATGGCCTCGGAACGGTTGGCCAATAACATTCAAGATCCATTCCCATCAAATGACATACATGAACTCAGGAAGCCCCCATCACTCTCAACGCTCGGCATGCCAAACTTTGGCGGAACCTACCCCCCATCCGAAACGCTACGCAAAGCTCTCTCGTCTCTCATATCTCGCCTGCCACAGGAAAATCGCGACTTGCTCTTGACAGTGACAGAGTTGATCAATCACACCGCTAAGAGGAGCTCAGAGACGAAGATGCCGCTCAGTAACTTGTTGCTCGTGTTGTGTCCCAGTTTGAGTATGAACCCGCCGCTGTTACAAGCGCTATGTGAAAGCCAGGGTATCTGGAATGGTGTTCATCAACGCAAGGAAGCCCTGGACCTGGATGTGATTGTGGGAGCAACCGCTCAATCCTCAGTTGGTTTTTCGGAAGTGGGTGCGGAGATCAAAGATGCTGTGGTCACCGACCAGGGAGCTTCGCATCCGAAACCATCGAGCGAAAGCAAGCGCTTTGCTCGTCCTCTCCCCAGCCTTCCTACCGTCGACGTGTCGACCTCCGCTCCATCCTCTTTGTCGACCTGCGAGCCTTCAGGGCTGCAGGTTAGCGATCACGACGGAACCTCTCACGTCCCACTTGACCCTGAAACATCGCCGTCATCGTTCTCTATAACCGACGATAGCTCATCGATTTCCCATTTATCACAGAGTGGCCGCCCAGTCACTCCCACGTCTTTGAATTTCAAGTTAACCAACGCATACTCCCCACCTTCCCTGTCATGTTCAACCGATTCTTTGTCCGTTCCCTCGTTGCCATCAGGGTCACCTATGCAGCTGGTCAAACCACTAGCGCTTGTGGACGAGTGTAGTGAACAGCAGTCCTCTAACTCTCCCCATTCCCCTGACATTGCAGAACCTATCCCCCTCCCGATCCCGAGTTTGAGGCACACGCAAACCCCTTTGGTAGCTCAGTTCCAATTTCCTGGACCACGAGACAGTGTCACCCGAATGCCACTCATACATCGTAAATCTACCCCGTCCATTTCCATTTCTTCTTCCATCTCGGCAGAGGCCCGGTCGGCCTCCATGGCTTCTCGTGCAATACGATTGAAGAAGCCCTCGTTACACCTACTCTTTTCCAAACACTCTCAATCTCCCATTTCATCACCCACCTCACAGTCGCCGGTGGTCGCCAGTGCCCATGCAAAATTACAGGAGACTGTTTTGCGGTCGTCTTCTACGCCTGGGTCCTCTCCGGATTCAATGGTTACAGCTCCGCAGTCGTCCCGATTTAGCTACCCGCCAGTATTGAATACAGCGATCGACGAGTCTTCAATTTCGCTTGCCTTAGGCATTAAAGATGACGGGGAAGACCGTGCCACTTCTGTCGGACATGCCACTAAGAATGGTATGACGGATTCGCAGGCATCGATAGGGCCTGGTACACCTCTTCGCTGTAGTCTCCCGGGCGAGACCGGTAACGATGTACATGCCCAATTCCGTCACTTGAACGTTCCGGAAGAGGAGCAGTTCGGGGGAGATAACTGGACGCAGAGCGTATTGATGGCGGCTGGAGAGCCAAGATGGTAACAGGGTTTATCTGTCGATGGACTTCGTGAATCACATTGTCTACATAAGCAGACTCTAGCCGTCATTCGATCTGCAGGCGGGTCTCTACATAATGCTCATAAATTTCCGTAGCTTTAATTAGTTTGGTCATCTCGACTTTATCAGCCCACCTTGGAATGATATCTTCGAATACATACCCCATTTTTCTTCCTCCTGATCCAGGCATTTATCGATGGCATAACGGTTTACGACTTGGCTTATTCTGTCCAGCTGGCTCGCAAATTTAAATCAAGGCTACGTGACGTCATATAAGGTCTGGCCCAAGATATCGTTTCGAGCAAAAACAGATAAAAAGCCAGCGTCGGTCACTGCCCGCGCACCTCTCTTCTTCCATGGCTTCTAGTTCGGCCAAAGCAATACAAGGGAAACTCTTCAGAGGCGGCGACGACTCTAATGGCCCGGGGTCAAGCGACTCGGACTCTCGCGACCATCGTCTCACTATCCAAATTCCCAAATCAGCAGCACCACAATCAGAGCCCCCTCCAAAGGTCTCAAAGGCGAGCCCACGTGGTCAAAATGCATCAGATAGCGACACCATCCATAAGAGTTACCGCCGACGGTTAAATGATAGCTTAGGCGCCAACTACCAAGGTACAGAGAGGCACCGTCTTCAACAAGATGATGCTCGGCTTCGCCATTGGAAACGATGGGGTCCATATCTCAGTGATCGACAGTGGGTAAGCTTAATCTAGCAGTGTCCTCCATGCTTTGATACTCATATCAGCTGCTTCAGGCAACGGTTCGAGAGGACTATTCGGAAAATGGTGATGCTTGGACCCATTTCCCTCACGAACACGCGCGATCCCGGGCTTATCGATGGGGCGAAGATGGCATTGGCGGTATCTCAGATAACCATCAACGACTTTGTTTTTCGCTCGCCCTATGGAACGGCGAAGATCGTATGTTGAAGGAACGTCTTTTTGGCGTCACAGGTCATCAAGGGAACCACGGCGAAGATGTCAAGGAACTCTACTATTATTTGGACTCAACACCTTCTCACTCTTACATGAAATTTTTGTACAAGTACCCTCAACGCAAATATCCCTACGAAGAACTCGTGACAGAGAATGCCCATCGGGATCGAAATGTGGCAGAGTACGAGATCCTAGATTCTGACGCCTTTCAAGACGACCGATATTGGGACGTCTTTGTGGAGGTCTGCATCTTTCGCTCCCGCTTAGGGCCACTAGTCTGAACTACATTTTGCAGTACGCAAAAGATGAAGATGATCCGAACAACCTTTATGTGCGGATCACCAGTTACAATCGCGGCCCAGAACCTGCAACACTCCATATCATTCCCCAACTGTGGTTTCGCAACACATGGTCGTGGCCCGCTGTTAAGCCCCCAATGCCATCCCTGTCTGGCTCGGTCACGGAGAACGACGTCCAATATATCAAGATAAAACACCCAACCATGGAGAGGTGCTTTATGTACTGTCTACCCTCTCCACCACCCGTCAATGCAGAAGGTGCATTCGCCACAGATGAGGATATCGTTGTTCAACCCGAACTCATTTTTACGGAGAATGATACCAACTTCCACCGTCTTTATGGATCACAAAACGTGTCGCCGTATGTCAAAGATGCTTTTCACGATCATATTATCCCTTGTCATCGACCTGCCTCCGGGTCGGATTGTTCGGTTTCCGAAGGAAATGATCGCGAGGGGGCGCACCAGTTCATCTCAACATCTACTTCACAACCATCTCCTTTTGTCAACCCGGAAAAACGGGGCACGAAATCTGCAGCGCATTATATTTTCAAGGATGTCCCGGCTAACGGTGGCTGCGCGGTTGTACGCATGCGATTGACTCCGCAGTCTGTGGCGAAGGTCTCAAACGTGGAAGACGAAGGCGCCTTTGACGAGGTAATAGAGGAACGACGCGAAGAAGCTGATGAATTCTACAATTCGCTTGTGTTTGGCCCGATAAGCGACGATTTTAGGCAAATAATGAGGCAAGCTCTCGGGGGTATGTTGTGGACGAAACAATACTACCACTTTGTACAGAAAGAATGGATTGAAGGCGACCCTGCACAACCCACACCACCCCCTGGACGCAAGTCCGTTCGTAATAAAGTATGGATTCTCAGTGAGTTACTGGTCCGCATTAAACCACTCCTTAGGATTGGCGCCATATGCATATCGACGATATTCTCTCCATGCCCGACAAGTGCGTACTTTTATCTATCTGTTTTACAACCCCGATAAATGATGTTCCCAGGTGGGAATATCCATTTTTTGCCGCTTGGGATACCGCCTTCCACTGCATACCCCTCGC